>JAGTTF010000371.1:0-13770 GCA_019095985.1 Streblospio benedicti
GACTTTTCATGGGCCAAAATCCATCAAATCTTCATACATCTTTTCTACTTGCCATGTAGACATTATAAGTATATTAAATTTTTAAGTTGATATTAAAATATCATGACAAACCCTACAACTAAGAAACATCAAGGTTATCTTCAATCTGTATGGATAACAGTAGAATGCTTGAGAAAAAGTTCTGCCAGATAGTAATAGTACAAGCTGGCATTACTCTTCTCTTTGTGGCATGCAAGCAGAACCTGACATGACAATATATCTTCAAAGTCTGCTTGATGGGACATCAAATTAGCATTACGATAGCATAGGTAAATTTACACAATATCAAAATAACAAAATTCTAATGTAAACCCGCCTCTAGCTCTGTGGCTGCGTGCGACACGTCGTCCCAGGCAGGCCGCCGCAATGTCAACCAGACCAATGCTGACCATCACCTTTTTATATGAACTCATGGACATTAAAAACAATCCAGTATTACCAATGTAATAAGTATTGGGACTTCCTTCAAGTGGTCTCCATAGCGAGGTGGTCTCTTTATGGAGTTTTGAGAACGTGACAGAATCATTTAGAGGTGGTCTCTGTATAGAGGTAGTCTTAATTCGAGTTTTTGTAGTACAGTGGAACCTCATTATATTGATATTGCGCATCTCCACTTTTTATCTCAAGTTTTTTATATCTGTTATTTCAAGCATAATTTCCCTTCAAACACATTATGACCATATTTCACTTGTAGAATAACGGTCTACAGATTCTAGATAATGAGTTTCCACGACAACAAACACCCCGCCGTGTCCTCCTGGTTACCTTGACGTTGGTGTTGAGTGCCTGGTACCGCGGGGCTGTGAGCGCCATGAGTTGAGCGAACACTGAGCTGTGACAGCTCATCCAGCCGCAACAACACTTCACCGCTCAGATCCTGTAATGGGGGGGAGAATGTTTAGTAACCAGGTGACAGCACTCGTCCAATCTTATTGAAGAGTAGAAATTCGTCAAGTTTTCAGCAGGACGAGTAAATTTTTGTGTGAAAATAAGTACATGTATATACTTTAAGCGACTACATTACTTGTCCTACTGACTAGTTGCACTTTCCCATCTTATCCTCACCTTATGCCGTATGACAGTTTCTAGAACGATGACTGCAGCAACCAATTAAGATCATTTAAAAGAGCATTCTTTAAATATATTGTATCAAATAGCAAATGTACTTGTTTAATAAAGACGATTTTACATTCAAATGTCCAGTAGGGTAGGTGGGGGAGCGTGTGAGTGTGTGTGTATTGCTGGGTCTCGAAACACCAAGACAGTGGACTCACAAATACAATTCCCTGCTTTACTCGTCGATGATGACATTCATCCTTATCAGCTCGCCCCTTTAAACCATCCCCATTCCAGCGGCTGATCCAAGGAGGAACCACGCCTCCCCTACTTGGATATGTTTCGCGTGTGATTTAACATGATTCAATCCTCCCAGCTATAAATAACCTCCCAATACCCCCATGGGGGCAAACTTCTCCATATTCCCTATCTTCCCTCACTCACGGAATCATTAACTATAACACTCAGAAACATACTTAATAAAAATCTTAATGTCTCTGCTGTTCAAACTTTCCAGAATACACAATGTGTGATTATGAGGTTTGAAATCCGCTAATTGCAAGAATCATCACCAAATAGTATTGAATAAGTCTGTTACATGCTACTAGTGCACTTCAATAACAAAATTCTATTCTCTCTCTCTCTGTGTTCACTTTACCAATTTCCTTTCAACAAAAGAGTTTAAATCAAACCTCAAGAAAGTGAAAACAAAGTCCAAATTATCTGGAATTTTGAGTATCTTTGTGATTAATTATACATTAAGAAACTCGCATAAAAAGGATTATTTTGCGGGAGGCATCCATAAATTAGAGGTATCAAAGTTAAGATAAACAGGTCGTTCTTTGTAAAAAAGTTTCCCGTTACAGTCGCTTTCTTTTACAAATTCATCTGCGAACTGAGTGAGAAATTCTCACCAATAAATGTATTTTCATCCACCAATAATGACTAGAAAATGAGCCTTTTCTATTGGGGAAGAAATCCATGCAGAAAACTAGTGATATCTGTATGAACCATTTCTCCCTGAGACAGGGTCGTGACCTTGGGGTCGTGACCTCATTCTATTGCTCTATTGATCCCACTTGTGAGGAAAACGCACGTCAGAAAGAGGAAAATTCCTCGAGGATTTGAGATCCATATTCGTGTCATTAGGTGGATAGAAGGAACGTGTCTGGTGTTTGATGCAGACTTTGTGGTTTCTTTGATCAATGTCACTGAATTTACCCTCGAGATTTCTCGCTATAACAGTTATGAGTGGTAGAAACAGTAAATACAGTAAAACCTCTGATTAAAGACCATCTCTATAAAAAGGTTCCAAAGCTTCACAAAAACTACCACTTCTTGAAAAAATGGCTTGGTACCACATAGGATAAGTCACGAATTGGGGATTTAAATAGAGAGATTTTACTATACAGTTAAACTCATTAATCTCAAATTTTGCTAAATAGAATTTAATAATAACTAGTGAATAGCCATTTCCTTGACAATACATTGTATTAAAAATCCCTCTCAAACTCAAAATTTGTGATGACTTTCGTATTTTATTTGCTCCCTTCCACTTTTACTTGAGTGGTTCCAATCGCACGTCTTTATGCCAAAGGGGACGAAATAATGATGTGACATTTTGCTCAACAAGTGTCATACAATATAGAAAAAAAAACTCCAATTAGACAATAACGTCCAAAAAAAAAAGACTTTTAAAGATCAGAACATTCATAAAGAGAGACCACACATGTAAGATCCCATCTCTAACTACATAAGACCAGTCCCCAGAGATCGTCTCTCTTTTTTGTCATCTTTTTCCCTAAAAACTCCAAACACATGGTCAAACAATCTGAAGAGACTCAAAAGAGAAAGTCTTAATGCAGAGGTTCTACTGTCTGTTGGGTAGATCTATCTGATTGAGAGTTTACTCATATGTGTAGGTGAAACCACCCAACCAAAGGTGAGGTCGTCACATCAGATTTTTGTCTACTAAACCTCACCATTTACAGCAGCAATAGACGGTGGTGTTTGACAAGATCATTTTTAATGGGAACTTTTTGACTTCTTAATCAATAGCTGAGATACAACCGTAAAATACGCATGACAACAAACTACGACACGTAAAGTGCTGCACTCTGTAAAGTTTACGCAAAATACACAAACACTTCATATTTTGCAATGTATACAACCGTCTGAGTTATTTTGCCATGAATTCTGTTTAGCATCGCTAATTCTGCACCAAACTATGCAACTTTCATTGCTATTAGTTTTGATGGAAGGAAATTATATACAGCAAAAGGTGGTGTGACAATTCGGTGGTTGGTTTCTGAGTTCTGCGGCTGGCATTAGGAGTGAGCAGTTTGTGAGCTGAGTGTGAGTGACATGAAGATTTACAGCACGAAGCTTGCCCGTGCACACACGCTACGGCAAATAGCTTAAAAGTTATGATTATTATTATTGTGTGGCGGCCATCTTGGAGGCCATCTTGACTTTCTCAAAAGCCTCGAGGAAACACCCTCGATATCCGCCAGATACGCAATAATGAGGTCCCAAGGATGTAAGATCAATCATAAAAAACCTTTATCTACGAGGTTAGGTTGAACCTGTCAATACTTGTCACTGTTTCTATGATGCTAACCTGCAAGATTAAACAGCCACACTGGAACCCAATATGGAGCGGAAAAAGTGATTATCGCATTTTAGCTGCTGGCTCATCCACTTGTATGTACACTAGGGAGCCTAGCTGTGGTCTGGTTACAATACGGAGCGTATCCTACCTGTGGTCTGGTTGCAGCGTGGTCGAAGCCTTTGTCGCATCTGGGCACGAACCCACAGGTGCCACCTGGGGACAGAAATATTCAACCTCAAGTCACAAATCGAGATGACGAAGGTTACTGTAAAACTAGAAATGTTTGCGCACAATTTAATTAGCAAATTGCATGGGTAGGTGCAAAAACGCAAACTTAAATAGTCAGCAAATATTGATAGTCTATGCAAAGTATATCCAGGATGGTCCAAAATCGCTAAATTAAAAAGTCACAAAATAATTTATTGATGAAAATCACAAAATTTAATAGCCACGAAATATTCTAGTTTTACAGTACTTAAATATTTGACATTATCATTGTCAGGTTTCATACAGTGACATTGGGCGTGTTGGTAAATCCACAATACATGGTTCTCAATGGGAAACCACAAGAATAATTAAAACTTAATTCAACACCGATAGTAACAAGGATGTATTGTGATCTAGTAACAAAACTTTGTAAATTTCCTCCTTAAAAACATTCTTTTTCTACAACAAACTACATACACTGTTATTTTCTGCCTATATAAGCAAGAAATCAATATGGAATATCCCCCAGCCTACATACTTGGTCAGTTATCGACTCAAACTGGAGGTCGTGAGTTTGAATGCAACTTGAGAACGAAATTTTGGGAGGTTTATTTGCATTTTCTATATATGAAATCTATATTTGTATGGATTTCCCAGTGCTTACGATACATTTACAACATTCTTTCACATCTCTAGCATACATATTTCTATTACTAGCTGAAGAATGGAAGCATAGTGTGGTTAATTTTTGAAGCCACATGATTCAATCTCATTTCGTACTAAATGTATTGAATTGTAAAAAAAATCTAGTTATAGACGGGACACATATTTGCATGGATAAAGACATTTCTCATAGGCAGATCCAGAGGGGAGGGCGCCCCCCCCCCTTTTCCCACCAAAATACTTCATTTTCATAGGGATTTTCATGAAATCCCATAAGTGTGCCCCCCACCCTTTTCCCAAAACCTGGATCTGCCTATGTTTCTAATCATAAATCTTACTGACTCCTAGAATGTGCCTTGCAGTATGGTGCGTTCCATCCCACGTCCAGCAGACTCCCCCGAGGCTGTATGGTGCGTTCCGCGGTCGGAGAGAGGCGCGGATATCGCATCCGTGGATGATTTCGTCTTCGTTGTCTCGAGCTCCGCTGTCTGCTTCGGTGAGCTGCCCCTGGTGGTGACCTCGGTGACCCCGTGGTCAGCGAGGGCGAGAGTGACCGCCGGTCAGCCAGACCACCACGTCCAGCAGACTTCCCCGAGGCCGCGACGCCGCGCAGACACCTATTGGAGTAGTTATGAGCTGAGTTTTCCAATATCCAGGTAACAATATGCGATATCCACACCGCCACTTCCCCCGATTGTTCACTGTTGAGTAAAAGCATGAAACTTTCCATGAATGAAGGATGGTATGTGGGGAGTATTTCCCAGTGGTCCATGCTGCTGTTGATCTGTCCGGATCCCAGTGTAGGCCGCAGTCAGCAAGTCCATGTCCAGGCCGGCTGATCCAGAACACGCATTGTCTCCAGGTAGCTACAACACACAAAAGTCTGGTGATTTGGAATACAGTATATGGTCTCACATCGTCATATCGCAGTAAATAGCCATGATACAACCCGCTTAGTTTTGGGGGAAGTTGACCCCAATAATTAACCAATCACAAGGCCCACTGTCAAATGTTTTCAAACTTCTCTCTTTCTCTCACGTCTTTTTAGCAAGCATATTTCTACCAACGATAGATATAGCTGAAGACAGGTTTTACAACCCTAAGCTTCCATTTAACTATATCAAGTGGCCCTGGCGGGACTCAAACTCACGACCCCAAGGTTGTGAGACCAGAATGAAACCATCATCCCAAGCTTCCTGGGATGGGAAGAGAGGTACTTTATAGCTGCTGCCCTAACAGAGAGTTTTTATTGCAAATTCTATGGATTAACAGTGCAGAAGTGTGTCTTAATGATGAAGAATCAACGCTGCTAGACTAGGCTAGTTTTTAGTAATAAGTGGAGTCATGTAGGATTCGTTTAAACCTCACAAATGTAATATTATATGAGCGAAAATATGAGTAGCATAATGACCTCCGACCCCCCAACCCCCTACCTGGCATGACTGAGTGTGGTTAATTAGATGGGTTAAGTGATGACAATGTGTAAAATAAATTGTTGATATTTTTTAAATAAAACTTTGTACATGTACATGGTATTGGTCTTCCTCTTTTAAAACAAGCAAATCACAAGTGATCCTGATCCATTAACTTGACCGGTGCATTTTTTGAACGCTGTTCTAGGTTATGGTCCAGTTAAAACTCTAGCGGTCCTGTTAAAAAACGGAGTAACAGGACCTGTGGTCCACTTCAAATTTCAGCCTATCTTCATACACTGTTTCGAAAAATCAAACACAATATGCGTAACCATAAAAAATAAGCCACAAAGGTAAACTATCTTCAAATAATGCTTCGAGTTGACGTAACTGGTTTGTAAAATATAAAATGGCTGTTATAAAAAGAACAGCAATGAAACCACCATCAAATCGCTATGAAACCACTATTAAATAACTCTAATTCTATTGAGCGCTTGAACTAAATTTTATCTTCATAAATTTTATCAATTTTATTTTTTACATATATCAATTTCGTATCACGTTTGTACGACTTGGTACTGTCATTAGGTTGCCATTACAGGCGATTCACCTACGTCATACCCTTTGACCCATTGTGAAATTAATGTGTTTAGTTTACCTTATTTGTGTCAATGAGTCAATAAAAATATGTTTAAACTAAAAAACAGCAATTAAGATGAAATATGTGCAAAAGGCATTTGTGGTGAGCCAGAGTTCACTGGTTGCACCGGCCATCTGTCCAGCTGACCACAGTCAAACACTGCTGACTGACCTACTTTACAAAACTCACGGAAAGAGAAAGTTATCAGCTGACTTGTACAAGTTAGTGTTACAGAAAACACCCAAAATTTCAGAGCCGTAAGTTCCAATTGATAATATCAGCTTTCTGAACGAATTCGTGGACACTTTGGGCATTAAATGTTGATTATCAATTAGAGATTTTAGCATAAACATCATGGAGGAGCAGTGTGCGACTAATTAGGTACTCACCATGCATGTTCAAACAACACACCAGCGTCTATGCACATTTCTTCAAATTTTAGACTATGATCCTGGTAGCAATCACCTGTCCACATTTACTATCCTAATGTTCAATGAATCTTAATGTGTTCAATTCAACTACAAATAAATTCATATCCCCATTCCCATGCACAAATTATCCATGAATGTCACTAACA
Organism: Streblospio benedicti; assembly: GCA_019095985.1. Taxonomy (NCBI): domain Eukaryota; kingdom Metazoa; phylum Annelida; class Polychaeta; order Spionida; family Spionidae; genus Streblospio; species Streblospio benedicti. The sequence goes on from JAGTTF010000371.1 coordinate 7,206, forward strand.
GAGGTTTCAGAAAACTATCTATCCTTAAATTCAAGATTATTTCTCTGAATGCAGAACCAATGTACATTATATCTTAATGATGAACTGGCTTTCTTGTTCTCACAAATTTTATTGCATTAGAATCAAAGTATCTTTATTAGTGATGAAAATAACAAGTATGAATAGCATTTATTAATAATAATTTATGTTACAGATGACAATGCAAGATTAACTTCCACACAAGCAACAAACAATAAAATTAAAATAAATCATAATGCACTACACACTACAAAATAAATGAAAATAAATCTGTGACTGAATTTGAACATGATGAGTAAGATTGATCTCAAATATCACTGCCCTGTGATGTCACTACATGTCACTGCATACCTTCAAAGCCAAGATAATAGTGCAAGAGGGGTGGGTGGCAAGGGTGTGCGAGGGGTCAGATATGAATTAGTAGGTCAAAGTACACCAAAATCAATTCAGCTGTGGGAATATACTGAAGAAATTTTAAGGTAATGATCACAGGTAAAATACTTTCCCCATTACAGTGGTAACAATAATTTTATGCAAATATTCCAAAAATATTTCATAAGTAGGCCAAAGAACACAAACATCAAATCACCTTAGGAGAGTAACATAGTCCTTCGAAATGTCAAATTTGGTGATGATAGGTCATAATCTGTGTTGTAATAATTTCTTTTTAAAAACACATTACAACTTCATCAAAAGTAGGCCAAAGTACATACGAATCTAATCAGAATGTATCTGATAGAGTTGCTTGTAGCAAAGTGATCTATTTTTCTAATAGACATAGGTGGTTGTAAGTCATATCTTTAGGGGGGGGGAATAGGGAGGCCCTTGGGGGTAGAAGCATCTTCCCTTTTCATGATCACTCACAAAACCTTCACAAGTCCATGTTCATATCAAACCGTCGGTCCAGATGTGACTTTTATGTGGAAAAATATTTTTGCAATAGACTTACATCAAAAACAAAATCCTTACTCTCGGTTTTTACTACTCTGCAATGTAAGATCGTAGATTTGATGTTGATGTTTGATATCATCGCTTTGGCAGTGGGGCTTCAGATTTTGAGTGCAACTTGTGTGAAAATTTAATGGGTCTTAACCTGGCTATGTACTGTGCCGTGAGATATGACGATGGGATAGAGCCGTGCTATTATGATGGCTACCCTCTGTGTATACAAATATCCATGGGCCCACAAACACAAATGCTGTATGCAGCCAGTGTTATATGCTCCCCAGGGGAGCTGAGAAAGGTTAAAATTGAGTGTCAAAGAAGCCAATGACCTGGTATAAATGAGTCAACTGACAGTAGTACTCCTGGATAGTAGACTATAAACTCTGACATTAACTATACACAAAGTTTTCATATCTATGATTTGTGAGAATATTTTGGACAAACATTGAGACTAAATCATTTCCATGTCTACGCCATCACAAGGTCTGGCTGACCAACACTAATCACCAAAATGGCTACAACGATTGTCACCTGTCTCAGATCTGTAATGTTTGAAGTCTTTGCTGACCAACAAAAAATTGTCTTTTTAACATTAGATCTAAATTTCATTTAGTTTTGAATTATAAATACATTATTAATTGTTGTCTACATTGTATGGATCTCTTGTCAAATATTCTACTCATATAGATCTAGTAATCATATCTACTAAAACCTTATCATTTGGGAATGGAATGATCTGCAGATTATAGTCTGTAAAATATGGATTTAGTAATTAATCTACTAATATTTATCTTAGTTAAAAAATTGTAGCAATGCACAGCCGTCTAGTCTCTAGAAGTGTGGGTACTAAGTATAGTCTAGTAGTCTGCAACCATGAATGTTGATAAAATTATAGCAGAAAGAGCAGGCCGTCTAGTCCAACTGAGCCTCGGGGTGTGGGTATCAGTATAGACTAGTCACTAGTATCTGCAACCTGTGCATCACATAAAAAATAGATATTCTATTCAATACAGCGCTAGATCTAGTAACACTGATTAAACAGTTTTCTTAAGTTTGTATTCAATGGGGTATTGTTGTGTTGTATATAATATATATAATTTAAAAAATGAGTGAAGATAAAACTCACCTAAAAAACAATATTCAAAGTTCATATGTTCAACGTTTTTTTTTAAATTCAGCTTATTGATGACATGTTCCTAAAAATGAAAAAGTACACCAAGAATTTAGGGCTCAAACCACTAAATGGATATTGAATTGAAATAAACGGGCTGAGAACTCTCCAGAATTGATTAAATTTTGTTGCACTTTAGGGCTCAAATGATAAATGGATATTTTTAAAAACAAATTATTACTGAATTTTTGTTTATCTGTGATTGGCAAACATCTATGACCTATCATCATCATGGTACTGGAAGGCCCAAGTTTTAAAAACAAATAGTCAGTATAGTTGGTGTTGAAAAAATGCGTTGCAAACATCTATGATATCAAATGACAGTAAAGCCTCCCATTGATAACATCATGTCATTAGCTGGTGTTGAAAAAAATGCTGTGTGCATTAAATGACAGAAAAGCATGTGGCCCTGATTACCTAGCATATAGACTACAGAAAGAGTTAGCTTGTGATATAGCCCCAATTTTAGCAGACATATCCCAGTATTCTATTGACACAGGGATTTACCTTCTATATGGAAGGGAGGCGAATGTGGTACCCATCTATAAGAAAGGGGCAGTAGTTGAGGCTGGTAATTACAGACCTGTGATTTTGACTTTTGAACCCTGTAAGTTCTTAGAACACATATTGTCCTCCCACATGCGTGCCCATTTAGACAAATTCAATGCAAAACCCCTAAACCATGGGTTCTGTGCAAAACACTCTTGTGAAGCCCAGCTACTCACAGTGCAGGATTTACTGGAAATGAGTAATGTGTCAAAATCTTAGATAGATGTTGGAGTTCTGGAAATTTCAAAGGCCTTCGACAAAGTGCCTCACTGCAGGCTTTTGAACAAGCTAAGACTCTTTAAATAACTACTTTTTTGCAGGCAGTGGTTGGTTGGGTCAAATCCTATGGTGGTCGGACACAAAGGGTTTGTGTGGACGGAGCCCTCTCTGACAATGCTAGTGTGCTCTCCGGTGTACCCCTGGGAACAATCCTAGGCCATTTGTTGTTCCTGATATTCATTGACGACGTGCCATCAGTTGTTGACCCTTGTACACAGATAAGGCTGTTTGCAGATGACTGCCTAATTTACAGACATATACATTCAGTAGCAGATCAACTGCAACTACAGAGAGATTTAGACAAAATCTGAACGGTTGGGCTCACCAATGGGGCATGCACTGTAATGCAAAGAAAGGTAACATTTTGTCAGTATGTAGTTCCACCAATCCGCTCATAAAATTTTATGAAATTGATGGGAATATACTGGAACAAGTCGAATCAGCCAAGTACCTAGGGGCAACCATCCATGAATCCCTTGAGTTCAGTGATCATGTCAGGGAAACTGTGTCCAAGGCAAATAAGAGACTCGGGTTCTTAAAATGGAACCTGAAAGGGTGTCCCGTGAACATGACAAAACTGGCCTATATTAGTTTGGTACACTCTGGTCTTGAGTATGGAGCCGCTGTTTGGGACCCACATTTGGGTACTCACAAAAAGGCCACCGAGCGGGTGCAAAACCAGGCAATCAGATGGCCAGTTGGTTATGGGGCTAGGCAGATGTGTAGCATCACGAATCTATGGAAGGAGCTTAAGCTACAAACCCTGGAGGAAAGAAGGCGTCAATTAAGACTCTCTTTTCTATAAGATTGTTAATGGATAAGTTGCCATCACACCACAGGCTATAGAGAGCAGATGTATGGACATGGGCTGCACATATGCACAAGTTCAGGTTCAATCTCGAGGTTCAATATCTAACTCTCTTTTCAAGTGATTTTGCATTATAGAGCCATAAAAAAGCATAAAATGTAAATATAAGTTGTAGAAAATCTTGTCTTTATTACAGTATCACATATCCCTTGGGATAATACCCCATTGTTTTCATCCGGTGGTTTCACTAGGGGTATCATTTTCATAGTTTCACTGGTTTCACTAAGGGGTATGATTGTGGACCTTCAGTTAATGTTTATTGTGATGGCGTCACGGATATAGAAGTAATGTGTATGGTATAGTGTTTATAAATCATAGTAGTATACATAGCACACACCCTCCCATGATGCCGGGGCCCATGTAATAGTAGTATAAATGTGTATGCTATAGTGTCTGTAAATCATAGGAGTATACCCACACACCCACTTTATCACAACATACAACAGATAGACCCCCTGCCCCCCCCCCCCGCCATGTCCTCTGTTAGACCCCCCCCAAACACCCCACCTGTATATAGAGAGGCAATTTCATATTTCAACAAGCGAGATAACAGGAGGTGGTGGTATTTTCTAAATGATTTTGTGCATTTCCAGTGTTAGCAAATTATCTCCCGTGTGTTAGTTACGTGAGACGGAACGTGAAGCAGCAAACTTTGATTTCTTTCAAAAGTGCAACATTGATGCCAAATCTCTGTTCCACAGCACCGTTGTTCCTGGAGTTCTGGAAGCGGAAGCAGGAGATCGGGTACGAGTGGGACGTCGCTGAGTTCGAGCTCGAGGAGGTCAGTGAGGGAGGACACGCTTCACCGCACACGCGTCACGATGTCTGTAACAAATAGTGGCCGGGTTTCCACCGAGTCTGGAAAAGCCAGTAAAATTCAATTTTTTTTCAAGATCCTGGAAAACTCATGGAATTTTGTAAGGGACTATTCAGTGTTTATGACAGGGTGGGATAGGAGGATTTTAGGCTGGGCCATGAAACTTTGTCACAATGTTTGGAGGGGGCTATCAATTTTTTCACAGAAAATTTATCCCTATTTTTGAGAGATTTTGTACTAAAATTTACTGGTTTTTGTCATCATCAGTCAAGCTTCAACGCATGTGTTGGATTTCTGTATTTTTTTGTTTATCACAGGCATATTAATACTACAAATAAATAAATAAAAGATTGTGGAGAGGTAAAAATATGAATAGAAGTAAAATAGAATAAAGATAAAACAAGACTTGAAAAATCCAACAATTCGCTTGTCGCATGCATTTTAAATTCTTCTTATTTTACTTTTGCCTCTGAATGTTTTAATAGTTGGACTAGAAAGTTGTTTGTTTTTAATCGATCTGTCCAATAACAGTATTCTTAGCTGTATTTAATATACTATCTATGTACATATGTTTATATACTATTGTTTTATATGGATGTATATTATACATATGAAATAAAGTTATCTTATCTTATCTTATATATAATGGAAAAAAAAGTAAATCATGTGAACAAGGAGAACTGTCCATTTAAATGAAAAGTCTTGTCTCCTTAGTGGACCTCGGTGAAACATGAAAAAACAACTGACTAGAACTTTTTCATTACAATATTCTTAATTACTCTTTTTTAAAACAGTCCATATAATGTTTTTTACATTTTGATTTAAAAGACGCCAAACAGTGACTTTCTCATTTGTAGAGGGAGACTATTCCAATATTTAATGCTACAATATTCAAAAGTTTTTATGTCCATGAAATTTAAATTTTGGTAAAATGTTTTTTTTCCCCTTGTATTGTATGTAAATAAACATGATTCAATTACTATTACTATTACCTGCTTTTCTTCCAAGAAATATTCTAAAGTATAAGTTTGAATATACCTCACAGGTTCCTTTTCAAAATTAAACAGTGTCTAATTTTGAAAAGGAATCTGTGAGGTTCGAAATTGATTAAAAATTATGCTCAAACTTGTACTTTAGAATTATTTTTGGAAGAAAAGCAGATAATAGTACATGTAATAGTAATTGAAACATGGAACCTACTGCTTTATTCCACATAACAAGAATCAACTGGACACAACTGTAAATAAAGACGTTACTTACAAACTGTGTTTTTTGTTCCAGCGTATCGTCCAGAATTCAAGCTCAAGGTGAAAAAGAAGAGGCCAAACCCGATTACAAATGTAAGCTCATTCGCAATTAGCAATTCCTCACTTGTAAATCAGAGTACAAAGTAATCAGAACCAATCAGAATAATAAAATTTACAATGTAGATTTGGCAAAAAAAAATAGCGTATTATTCCTATAATTTTTATTTTGATATTCAGTACAGTTTTTTAGTTACGACAGAAAATGTTACTCCATGTTCCTGCTGTCAGCGCATTAATGTTTATGGATAAACATTTTCTGAATAGCAATATGTTAATTTGCATATTCATTGGTAGTCACTCAAGTGATACAGTAATGCGTGAGCAAGTAAAAAATATACACAAACTTTGCAGTCTAGATGCTGAAGCCGTACATAAAACACCTTACAATCAAATTCAAGCAATCATACCTAAAATTATAACAGCATGTTGTCTTTTCAAAATGTGAATCAAAAGTGCATGCAATGACTAAAATGAATTACAACACCTTTCGGTGGAACTACTCTTTTTTACAAACAGGAATTGATTTGTATTTTGGTGAGTGCACTATGTCACCATAATGCAAACTTATGTCTTGAAAAATCTTTGAAAAGTCATTGAATTTTAATGTGCAA
>JAGTTF010000372.1:0-15827 GCA_019095985.1 Streblospio benedicti
ACAAATACAATGGATGAATACTACCTGTGATATCCATCCTATGATAAATAGTGCTGACCGAATCACTCCCTAAAGCCTCAGCACTTAACTGATGTATGAATATACTAGTATGTGGTGGTGGTTCTATGATTGTTCTGTACTTTATTATATAAATAAAATCGTGGTTTGTACTTTATTATAAGAAATACTTTTTTTACTTATTGGAGAAACTAAATGTACAATATGTAAAGTCTGTAGACCTCTGAACCAATTGATTAAAGACTGCCACAGGAAATATGTAAATAACTAACTGTATTTTTATTATGTAACTGTGTAGACTTTTGTGTATACCTTCCATTATATGGAATAAATCTATTATATATATAATATACTTACTATATCTATTATTATGTAAACTTTGTAGACTATTGAGTAGATCTTCTTTTATTTGAAATAAATTTAGTGCAAATCTGACTCAATTTTATGTGTGTTCATTTTTCTATAGACATAAATAAATGCTAATCTTTGACGTTGAATGTTGTCAGAGAATGAAAAACTCTTGACATTATGACAATGTGTTGTTTCCAAGTCTGTGGATTCAGTTATATTCTCTCTCTTTGTTGTCTCTGGCAAGCAGGCTGATTAGTCGCGATACATTCTGTTGGTATTTACTTGTCTGCTGGCTTCCTGAACTAACATCTCTAGATACAGTAGAACCTCTCTAGTGAGACCACCTGAAGGACCAGACGTGGCCACAATAGAGAGGCGGTCTTCTTATGGAGGTTCTCTCCCAGCTATTTCCGTCAATCATTAAAAACATGTTATTTTGCTTATTATTTATTTGGTAAAAATAATAGCTTTTAAAAAGTCTTATTTTGCTTGAAGGTTTTCATAGTTATTGTAATTTTTCTTATATCTCTTATTGTCTTATATGTGTTCCCAAAAAAGCTGTAGACAGCTGTTATTTAGAGTTGGGCTGTAATCTCTGCCATTGTCTGTCTTTCTTGTCACTGTCATTGTATGCTTATAGCAGAGTAATGCATTTATACATGTAAACGTAAATGTCTGCTTTATGGCCTTCTTCCCCCGAGAATAGAAGTAAAAAAAAAAAAAACAGTTAAGACCAACTCTCTATTTAGACCACCTCTATAATAAGACCACTTTTCAGGGTCCAAATCATTCATAAAGCTACGAACCTCTGTATAGAGACCACCTCTCCATTGAGACCACCTAACACTGGTCCCAAAGGTGGTCCTAATAGAGAGGTTCTACTGTATAATGATGGACCATAACGCTGAATGTGGCTCGCACCTGATCAAACTTCGAGGACATCATAATAGACATTATACCAGCCGCAAAGCTGATGGTGATGGATTGAAGAAATATGTCATGGTTTTGAGGGCAATATGCATGAATCATTGCCCAAATTTTCATTGATTCATGCATATTGAAAAAACAAAACATGACATACATTCATTATACCACGACTAACCTTCACAAACAGATTTTATTACATGGGAAAAGCTCTCCATTGGCCACACCGAATCACAGGTCATACTACCGTCTACTGGTTTTGCACACATTATTAGCATTATCCGGTTTTTAAAATTTCTTCAAGCCATTTTAACTACTGTAACTAATAACACAAGGTTTATGACATTTCAAAGCACAGTTTTTACTTACAAAATATTTCTGAACAACAGGGATACTAGTCTAAACAATTCACGGTTAGGTGCATCAAATGCTGAGCTCAATATGCTTCCTAATCCGGTTCAAATTTAACTATCAGTACTAGGAGTATGGGGCATTATATTGTCATGGCTATTCCTCTACTGTGTGTATCTAAATCTGTGTGGTAACGTAAATAAATATGGTTATTGTTTTAATCGACGGTTTCAAAATGGCGGACGCTTCTACTGTCAGAGGGCAAAATTCACCCAGGTTCATCGAGTAATTATCCCTGGCTGATTTTGGATCTCAGCAAATGAGAGAACAGTATTCAAGGGTGTGTCCTCGATAGAGTGGTATAATGCTCCGTTGTACACGTTAAATAGGTACAGGTCAGGTGAGTGAACGTCAATGTGAGTGATTAGTACGTCTGCGCTATGGTAGCGATGTGCTGTATGCTCCCCGGGGAGTTGAGAAGGATATAGTGTGACAAGGATGCTGCCAATGACCTGGTGTAAATATGTGAAGTCGCTAGGGCATGACAAACTGTGAATTGCGACCGTAAATAAGCACATTTACATTTATTTACATTGTCACGTGACGTAGTTAAGACGAGCACGTGTTCTAATGACAAAGCTTCTCACCGGCAACAAGTCAGCTCGCATGACGAACGGATCGTCCCCAAAATATGGTCCTTAGAATGTTTCTCTCGTTGTCTTTATTAGGTTGCATTGAGAAATGGTATACGGTAATGTTAGTGCTGCTTATTTTGTAACGTTGTACACATTTTATTTCATATTTAGAATTATAATTTAACAACATATCGTCAGTGGCACCGACATTTCGACCTGAGCATGTGTGAGTGCAACGGTTATGGAGATTTAGCAGTTTCCTTTTCAAAATGATTCATTTCATGGGTTTTTACTCTATCGATCGCATGTACGAACCCTATTTGACATCACATAGCATTGTGTTATTCGCCAGTAGGTGGTGCTCAGTATGTCTCCAATTATCTTTTGCCACCTTTCTCATTTTTTATTTTGTTAACTTATTATTCAATTTATATTTTTTAATGTATACATTGATTTAGCATTTTTAGAATTGATTTTCAAATATTTTCACCATTTATTTTACATGGCCTCATCAGTAATTAATCTAAACTTAATCTTACAAAATTGAACCTTTGCAGCCTTGTCACATTAACTGGCTCAATTAACCCGACAAGTCGATTATTGAATCCAAACCCCTCCCTGTAGTCACCTATCTTGTCACTGTCATTGCAGAGTCAGGCATTTATACATGTGACCGTAAATGTCTGCTTTATGGCCTTCTTCCCCCGAGAATAGAAGTAAAGTAGAAACCCCAGTTAAGACCAACTCTCTATTGAGACCACCTCTATAATAAGACCACTTTTCACGGTCAAAAACATTCATAAAGCTACCAAAACGAACCTCTGTATAGAGACCACCTCTCTATTGAGACCACCTAACACTGGTCAATAAAGGTGGTCCTAATAGAGAGGTTCTACTGTGTAATAATGAATGTAACGTTGAATGTAGCTCTCGCCTGATGAAACCTCAATTGACATCAAAATATACATTAAAGGACATTAATGATTTATAGTTAGGAAATGTTGAGATTTGTGTGTTTTAAGTGAACATTTCCTTCTTATGAACTATGTAAAAAGCTGCTCTCAAAAATTAACAGTGTCGTTGTTGCAGCTTCTTAAACATAAAATTGTGGGAATGAAAACTTAAAATGCAGCACCTGAACATCTGGGTCATAATTGTTTTAGTTTTAGTGTGCCCCTGATCCATATTAAATGGCAGTCTTCTATACAAAGAGATCACCTGTCAAGGAGTTTGCATTGTGACTAGAAATCGTAAATGTGAAATTTTGCTGTTAAATATGATATTCAAACAGACTTTAATAAACACTATTCTGATAAAACAGTAAATTTTATTCAATATTTAATATTATAATCATGCATGTCCAATTTTTCATTTTATTAGTTAGTAAAGTAAAACTATTAGGAGAAAATTATATATAGCATTATTTTACATATATTTTTATTTTTTACAACTATTGATAATAATAGGAAAAAAGAATAAGTGCAAAAAACAGTGGATAATCATAACTGGAGGATAAATATTAATTCCAAACTACTATAATAAGTGAGTTTTGTGTTTTAGTTTTAGCAAACATTAAGGTTGTGCAGAAGTGAATATAATATCACATTGAAAAACTGGGACGCAATGGCAAACCACAGTGATGTGCAAATGAAGTCAACATCAATTGAGAAATCTTTCAGCAGAAGTGAGGGTCAAAAATCACACAAAGGAATACAGAGTGGTGAGAAACCATATGAGTGTAGTGAATGTGGCAAGTGTTTAAGTTCAAGTAGCCACTTGACCAGACACATGATAATCCACACTGGAGAGAAAAAACCATCAGTGTGCAATGTGTGAGAAATCATTCAGTTTAAGTGAACATCTTAAAATCCATATGAGAACTCACTCTGGTGAGAAACCTTATGAGTGTAGTCAATGTGGCAAGTGTTTTAGTACCAGTGGCAACTTGACCAGCCACATGAGAATCCACACTGGGGAGAAAGAATATCAATGTACAGTGTGTGAGAAATCATTCAGCCAAAGTGAACATCTGAAATCCCATATGAGAACTCACTCTGGTGAGAAACCTTATGAGTGTAGCCAATGTGGCAAATGTTTTAGTGTCAAAGGCAACTTGACCAAGCACATGAGAATCCACACTGGGGAGAAAGAACATCAATGTACAGTGTGTGAGAAATCATTCAGCTGTAAGGGAAATCTGAAAACCCACATGAGAACTCACACCGGTGAAAAACCTTATAAGTGCAGCCAATGTGGCAAGTGTTTTAGTGACAGTAGCACCTTGACCAGCCACATGAGAATCCACACTGGGGAAAAAGAATATAAATGTACTAGGTGTGAGAAATCATTCAGCCAAAAGGGAAGTCTGAAAACCCACATGAGAACTCACACTGGTCAGAAACCTTATGGTTGTGGAGTTTGTGATAAAAGTTTCTCTCACAGGTCTAATGTTGTTAGTCATATGCGCACTCACACGGGAGAGAAACCATACAAGTGTGATCAGTGTGGGAAATGTTTTTCTCAAAGTTCTAATCTGAAGATGCACAAGCGCACACACACTGGTGAGAAGCCATTTTACTGCCATATTTGTGATAAATCATTTACACAAGGAAGCACTTGAAAAGGCACCATATGACTGTGCATGCCAAGAAGTGAGCGGTTATTACACATTGAACATCTCTTTTTAAACAGTTATTTTTAGTGTTTTTTTTAGCAGGTGCTTGTTTCAAATTCCTGAAATTTCAACACTAGCTTGATTTTAATTTTTCTTTGTGATTAATTTTTCTACTTGTACTTTAGGTTGGATTCTAGAATTGCTCAAAAGTAGTATGAATATCTAGTATGTTGTTGTAGTACTTTATCATATAAATAAAATAGTTGTTTTGTAGTTTCATTACAGGGATGGCATTGTAGTAGTGGTTATATTATTACTTTATTATATATAAAATTGTGGTTTGTACTTTATTATATGAAATACTTTTTTTACTTCTTGGAGAAACTAAATGTACAATATGTAAAGTATGTAGACCTCTGAAGCAATTGATTAAAGACTGCCAAATGAAATATGTAAATAACTAACTGTATCTATATTATGTAACTTTGTTGACTTTTGTGTATATCTTCTATGGTTTGAACAAAAAATAATAGTACAAATCTGATTCAATATTACTTGTATGTGTTTTATTTCTTTATGCAAATAAACAAGTGATAATCATTGTTGTTGGATGTTTTCGTAGAATGAAAAACTCTTAAAAAACTCTTGAAATTACGCTAATGTGTTGTTCCCAAGTTTGCTTGTGGATTCAATTATATTCTGTATATAGCTCCCACCAAATTGGCCTACTAGTATATATGTATATATATAGTATATATGTATTGGCCAAGTAACTTTCATTAAAGGCACGTAACGTTTCATAGCTACTTGCCTCATTACAAATTTCAAACCAGCAGAGTAATGCATTTATACATGTAAACGTAAATGTCTACTTTATGGTCTTCCGCGCTATACAGGATCAGGCACTCTACATTTGCCCCAGGTCATTGGTATCCTTTTCAACCTATGTCTTTCTCCCCCCAACCTCATCCCCCAACCGTAGCACAGACGTGCTTATCAATCAACAGTAGCGTTCACTTGTCTGACCTCTACCTATTTAACATGTAGGTACAATGTAGCAGTGTACAGCTGTTTACGCATGACTTTGCTCAACACCCACCACCAGCCCGGACTTGTAATCCACTGGGAATCAATCTCACCACCCTCGAATCCCACTCCCTATCCACACCCCACAGAAGCACATAGCATTGACCTGTCCATGTTTTTGGAAAATGTCTTTGGATATTCATTTCATTTTTTTTCTTGGGGGGGGGGGGGGTTATTGTGATGTTTTCCCCTTCACCCCAAATTCTACTCAGCTTTATTGTCTATAGTCAACCAGTATTTTTCCAGTACTTTGTGCTTCTGTGGCCGAGTGGTTAGGGAGTTGGACTCGTGTCCAGAAGGATTCCACTCCTGGATGGGTCTTGCGGTGGGTGTTGAGCAAAGTAATACCTAAACAGTGGCATATTGTTACATTTTACCTACACTAGTAAATAGGTACACGTCGGGTGAGTGAACTCTAACATGAGTGATAATCTTGTGCTATTGTGCGCTGTATACTCCCCAGAGAGCTGAGAAAGATTGTTTGACAAGGATGCTGCCAATGACCTGGTGTGATCCTGCATTACGGGGACTTACAACCATAAAGTAGACAAGTGGCCTTACATTTTATAGTCTTAGTGGATGAACAAAGCCTGAATATACATACAGAAATGGTTGATTTTCTAAAACAAATGCTACAATATCGTGATTAAAATAAGAGTATTTTCCTGAAGAGGACACTTGTGTGAATGTAGGGGAAATCATACATTAAGTTATTCCTTAAACTAACCAATCAGCGTGGTTCGAAATGAGGCCCCGATTCCAGCCTCTCATTCAATGGCGCCCCATGATAGCAGGTGAGAAAGGAAACCATCAGCTTTCCTCATTGTGCAGACATCATGAAAATTGCGCATCTTTGAAGATGTATACTCCCCAGTGAGTTGAGAGAGATAGTGTGTTACAAAGATGCCAATGACCTGGTGTGAATGTAGATTCATCTGAACCTGCATGGCGAGAGCATAAAAAAACTAGACAAATGTTTTATATTTTATAGTCATAGTGGAGGAACAAGACCTGAACATACATACAGAAATGCTGGAGGGTGTCGTCTCTTCCATAGTCGCCCTATACAGCATGTGTCACTGACAGGGGTCATCTTTTCCACCAATGAAATGAAATTGTGCTCGAACTGAGGCCCTCACTTAGTGGCAGGTGAGAAATGAAAACCTTCAGCTTTCCATTATGGTGTCCACATCATGAAAATTGTGCATCTTTGATCCTAGGTCATTGAGCAAAGTAAATATCATGCTGAAATCGAGAAAATAAGTTGCATAAAGAGAAAACGCTGCACGATTGTAAACGCATACCAACGATATCGAGGGGGAAATTGTGACGAGAAATCAGTGGTGTTAAGTTTGTCAGTCGTAAAAAGTGGCATTACATATCATGTTTATACATAAATAAGCCATTTCGTAAATAGAAGTGACGTTAGCAGAGCAGATAAAAAGGGTGATAAGTTTGCGTTATGGACGGGTGTTTTCATATAGTAAAATGAATGAAAATACTAGGTAATCCCAGGAAATCAACAAATATGCAGTTGCATCGAAATCATCCCCTTTCAAACCAATTGTAAATAATAAAAGAATAATATGCGATTGATTTGACACCAAGAAATAAGAAATCCAACAATCATAAGTTTGTCTAATATTACTTGAAAGTCGGAGATGTGTGAAAATGTTTACACATGCGTTTTATTTCATTCACCGGGAAATTTTGACGGAAATGCCAACAATAAGGTGTTAATAACTTAGTTAATTCTCGTGGGAATCGAGTATTATTAAGTCACCTATTGTAAAACAAGTGTAGGAAACCATATCTGAAGTTAAAAGATTAATTCTGCATGCATAGCTGTTATTAAACCCACTCTAAATCTGGTGAAAAATCTCTGTCATGGCCGAAACCTTTTGTTGACAATTTTTACAAGAGATTTAGAGAAGCTTTTCAGGTGCTGTTTAATGCCAAATTAATCTCTTTTTAGCTGTGCATTCTTACACCTTTCCTACGAGTGGTGACTTAAATTTATAAATAACCGATTATGATTAACAAAGTTATTCACGCATTTTTGTCGCCGTGTTTTACTATATACTGTATAGAAAAATCATGCCCAATAAACGTCTTTATGCCCCTTGACCTCTGACCTCGTGACGTCACGTGCAATTTACGAAATCACTTATCATATTCACGTACAAGTAGATAATGGCCTTTTTCTTGCATATAAGATACCGGGAAAGGAATGGACTTATAATGAGCTGTCATTACTTATGAGGGGGGGGGGATGGTCGGATTTGTGTTATTAGCTTTCCATTTGGAAGTTGTGGACCAAGATTTACCCCTCCCCTTACATTTTGTGCTTTGAAATCCCCCACCCCCTTTCATTTCACAGTGAATGCAGCATATCACTTAATATTTGAATTTGAAAAAAAAATACTACATGAAAAATACAAACTGTATCACAACTTTAATGTCCACATACAAATGTCTCATCAGTACAACTATTTGCTTTTAACCAGTTGTATATCATGTCAGCATTTTGTTCTTTATAACCCCCTCCCTCCTATGAATAGGATTCCTTTATCAAATTCACGATGGGTACTGAATTATGCATTTCGATGAACCATCAGCAAAACTTTGACGACCATCGAATATATCTATGCAATGGTCAGATCACTCGCTGATTATGTTAAAATCTTTTATTGTCTAAATGGTACAGTCTAGTAGGGGTCGTGGCCCCAGCAGCTGAATGTGTGATCCCTTGTAGGGTCTGCGATCGGGGCCATTCAGTATTTATGACAGGGGCCAAATGGGTGTGTGGAGTTCAACACCCAGAAGCGGACCCAACTGGGTCAAACTTACAACCCCCCAAATCTAAGCCCAACTTTCTGTGTAATGGCCACAGAAGCACAAACCCGTTTATCTGTGGTTGAGTGCAAAGGTATTGAACCACCTGGATCGAATCCTGGAAACAATCAAGCTCTGCAGCCATGCTAAAAACACAGCATAAACTCCCCCATTTTTATGTGAAAACACAAATGTAAATCCTCTGGATTCAAAATATATTCAAATGTCCTGTGTTTTTGCACATCAATTTTTCTACAAATTCATATTTTTAGCGTCAGACTTGGGTTTCACACTGAAACTACCACACATGACAGAAGGTGCCTTTTCAATATTATGCCCTTCTACCAGCTGTTACCGGGTCACAGTGTACTGATTGCTGCATCTGATGGCCTCCACCTCTACCCGACTCTAGCCTGGTCTACCTTATGCAACTGCTAAATATTCATTTTGACAATTTTTCCAAAATGTTTGTGGGGAACATTTATACAAATTTTTTGCCCTTCACCACAAAACTGAAAGGTATGCCAATTTTTATTGTCTGTTATGGACCAGCACTTTGTGCTACTGTGGTCTTGTGGTCTTGGATGGGTGGACATGAAGCAAACTCATTCCCACACAGTAGCAATGTGGTACCTACAGGCTAAATAGGTGGAGTTTAATTATTAACCTTATTGTGAATGCTTGTGCTATGGTGTTGGAGTGCGCTGTATGGTCCCTAGAGAAAAATCCATCAAGGATGTCAATGACCTGGTTTAAATGTAGATTCATCTGAACCTGCATTACGGGGGACTTAGAACCATAAAGTTCCAAGTGGACTCACATTTGAAAATGGCTTATATTCTAAAACCAAATGCTACAATATCTTGATCGAATTAGAAACATTTTATGTTCCTGAAGAGGACACTTACGTGATCTAGGAAAATCATACACAAGTCATTCTACAAATTAACCAAGCACCCTATCAGTTTAGTTTGGTTGTCGATGTACCGGTATTCAATAATTTCATTATCTTCAATAAAAAACCTGCGTAGTCTTGGGGATACTTTATAAAAAATATTGTTAAAAAGAACATAAGAAGGTCATGAACGTGCCACTTCAACATGTTTCCGTTTGAACCGGGGTCGAATTGGAAGCGAAGTGAATCATATGGTCTTCCGTGACCGAGTGGATAGGGCGATGGACTGGTATCCAGAAGGTCATGGATTGGATGGCCTCGGTCGGGTCTGGTGGTGGGTGCAAGTTCAAACCTACCTCAGGTTGCCAACCTACAGGTTGCACACTCCTATATTTTGGTACCTACGCGTTACATGTCATTTGGTTGAAAAGAGTGAATGATTGTTAAAAAAACATAGGCTTCACAGGTCAGACGATTGAACGTCAATGTGAGTGATTAGTACGTCCCCACTGCGGTAGCGATGTGCTGTATGTTCCCCGGATAGTTGAGGATATAGTGTGACAAGGATGCTGCCAATGACCTGAATGGATGTGATCCAAACTGTTTGCGATCGTAAATATATACATTTAACGTGTTCACATTGTCACGTGACGTAGTTAAGACGAGCACGTGTTTTAATGACAAAGCTCACCAGCAACAAGTCAGCTCCCATGACGAACGGATCGTCCCTAACAATATGGTCCTTAGAATGTTTCTTTCTTCGTTTTTACTTATCAGGTTGCATTGAAATTCCACCTTTCTCAAATCTTAATCTTGTTTACGATTTATTCCTTCATAGTTTTAATGTATATTTTAATTTAACAGTTTAGAATTGAATTTTCAAATATTTTCATTGTGTTTTATATGGCATGGCCTCATCAGGAATTAATCTAAACTTAAACTTGAACCTTTGCAGCCTTGTCACATTAACTGGTTCAATTAACCCGACAACATAAATTGAATCCCAACCCCCTCCTTGTAGTCACGCCATCTTGTCACATGCTTATTGCAGAGTCAGGCATTTTATACGTGTACACGTAAATGTCAGATTTAAACTTTTCTTCCCTGGAGAATAGATGTAAAGTAGAAACCCCAGTTAAGATTTTCTCTGTAGAGACCACCTCTATAATAAGACCATTTTTTTCACGGTCACAAACCTTCATAAAGTTACAAAACGAACCTCTGAAAAGAGACCACCTCTCAATTGAGACCACCTGACACTGGTCCCAAAGGTGGTCCTAATAGAGAGGTTCTACTGTATAATGATGGACCATAACGCTGAATGTAGCTCGACCTGATCAAACCACAATGACATCATAATAGACATTATAGGAAAGTTATAGTTTTGAAATGTTGAGATTTGTCAGTTTAAGTGAACATTTCCTTCTTATGAACTATGAGTAAAGCTGCTCTAAAAAAATTAACAGTGTCCTTGTTGCTTCTTAAACATAAAATTGTGGGAATGACGACTTAAAATGCAGCACCTGAACATCTGAGTCTTAATTATTTGATTATTTTTGTGTACTCCTGAATCCATATTAGATGGCAGTCCTCTATACAAAGAGATCACCTGTCAAGGAGTTTGCATTGTGACTAGAAATCGTAAATGTGAAATTTTGCTGTTTAATATGATATTCAAACAGACTTTAATAAACACTATTCTGATAAAACAGTAAATTTTATTTAATATTTAATATCATGATCAGGCATGTCCAATTTTGTTTTATTAGTTAGACAAGTAGCAAAATGAAAGAAAATTAGATATAGCATTATATTACAGATAATTTTATTTTTTACAATTAGTGATAAATATAAAAAAAGGAATAAGTGCAACAAACAGTGGATAATTATAACTGAGGATTATTTAATCCAAACTACTATTTTAAGTTAGTTTTGTGTTTAGTTTTAGTAAACATTAAGGTTGGCAGAAGTGAATATAATATCACATTGAAAGACGGACGCAATGGCAAACCACAGTGATAAGCAAAAGAAGTCGGCATCTATTGAGAAATCTTTCAGCAGAAGTGAGGGTAAAAAATCACACAAAGGAATACAAAGTGGTGAGAAACCATATGAGTGTAGTGAATGTGGCAAGTGTTTAAGTTCAGTAGCGCCTTGACCAGACACATGAGAATCCACACTGGGAATGAAAGACTATCAATGTACAGTGTGTGAGAAATCATTCAGCCAAAAAGGGGATCTTAAAAAACCCATATTGAGAACTCATTCTGGTGAGAAACCTTATGAGTGTAGTCAATGTGGCAAGTGTTTTTAGCCAACAAGGCAACTTGACCAGCCACATGAGAATCCACACTGGGGAGAAAAGAATATCAGTGTACAGTGTGTGAGAAATCATTCAGCCGAAGTGAACATCTGAAAACCCATGAGAACTCATTCGGGTCAGAAACCTTATGAGTGTAGCCAATGTGGCAAGTGTTTTAGTGTCAATGGCGCCCTTGACCAGCCACATGAGAATCCACACTGGGAGAAAGAATATCAATGTACAATGTGTGAGAAATCATTCAGCCAAAGTGGAATCTGAAAATCCACATGAGAACTCACTCTGGTGAGAAACCTTATGAATGCAGCCAATGTGGCAAGTGTTTAATGTCACAAGGCAACTTGACCAGCCACATGAGACCACAGGGGGGAGAAAGAATATCAGTGTACAAGGTGTGATAAATCATTCAAAAAAGGAAATTCTGAAAACCCACATGAGAACTCACACGGTCAGAAACCGTATGATTTGTGGAGTTTGTGATAAAAGTTTCTCTTAGTCTCATGTTAGCCATATGCGCACTCACACGGGAGAAACCATACAAGTGTGATCAGTGTGGAAAATGTTTTGGCTAAAACATCTAATCTGAAAATGCACAGCGCACACACACTGGTGAGAAGCCATTTTACTGCCATATTTGTCAAGAAATCATTTACACTTGGAAGAAAACTTGAAAAGGCACCATATGACTGTGCATGCCAAGAAGTGGAGTGGTTAATACAC
Organism: Streblospio benedicti; assembly: GCA_019095985.1. NCBI lineage: Eukaryota > Metazoa > Annelida > Polychaeta > Spionida > Spionidae > Streblospio > Streblospio benedicti. The sequence continues at coordinate 12,750 of JAGTTF010000372.1, forward strand.
ATTTAACATCTTTTTTGTGAACAGGTTTTAGAGTATTTTTGGCAGGTGTAGACAAATTCTGATATTTCACCACTAGCTTGTTAAAAAAAGTTACCTGCCCAGCGTGATTTTGTTGCAGTCTATTTTTTTCTGCACCTGATTTTAGGTTTTTCTGCTTGTACTTTAGGCTGGATTCTAGAATTCGCTACCTAAAGTAGTCCGGCAATATGACATAGTTGACAGACACTTTCCTCAGATCTGAAGGTCTGATGTACCTGTTAGAAATAAACAGTTTTTAGTGTTCACAACACAGAAATGTTAATGTATAATTCATTTAAGACAAATTATGTGTATTTTCTGTTTTGATATTTATATACAATGGTTTTATGAAAATGACCGTGCAATTTTTTGTGTTGTTGGGTTTTCTATACAGATCAATAAAGAATGATCTTTGATGTTGAATTATGTCATAGAATGAAAACTGCATAATATATTTTCTTCAAAACTGTTTTTGGATTCTATATTCTCACTGTCTTTGCTGTCAAAGCTTCTACCAAAATATAGATTTAATAATTGGCCATAGTAAATATCATTCATAACAACTTTTGTACACCTACTTGCCTTCCCATGAATTGCCAAATCATACAATGGATGAGCCAATTGTCCAGTGATCTTCCATCTGACTTTATAATAAATTTTAATGCATTTATACATGTAATTTAAATGTGTTAGTCCCTTCTGTAATATACAATGTTTCCTCCGAAAAAAGTACTCAAGGTTGTTATACATTTTTTAGAAAGGGCTATATCCATAGAGCATGAAACCAATAAAATGTTTTTTTACTTGGTGGAAGAAAGCGTACTTTTTGATTGATTAAAGGTACTTAAAGAAAAATTCTATGTATCAAGAAATAAGACGACTCAGAAAATGGTGTAATGCATGTTATAGAAAGCAGTGATGATTATGTAAAGCATTTGCTACATGCCTATGGTGTCTAGAACAAAACAAATATAAAAATTTATTCTGAATGCCTGTTTAAACTAAAAGTTTAATGCATATTTTAGGGCCGTCTCCGGAATTTGAGATACAGTAAAATTTTGTTGAAAAAAGTGTTTTCTATGATTACACAGTACATGAAAAAGTATCATATGTGATATGTACCTGATGGGAAAATCATCTATTTTCAAAATCCAATTTGAATCCTCTGGCTTTTTTATAAAAAGTTACCATAAAGTTGACCCCAAATAGCGCGTTTCCGGTAACCTCTGCTGAGTCTGTAAACATGAGTACTGATATGTTAATAAAACATGGCCTCTATTATCATTTTAATATGCATATCATGGCAGGGACGGATTCAGAAATTTGAGACGGGGGGGCTAATTTTCAAATTTTGAGAGGGGGGGGGTTGCCGCGCTTGACAAGGGGGTGGTCATGGTATGTGGGGGGCCGCAGGGACGGATTCAGAAATTTGAAACCGGGGGGGGCTAATTTTCAAATTTTGAGAGGGGGGGGTTGTCCGTGCGTGGGGGGGGTCATGGTATGGGGGGGGGGATTCGGAGTTGCGGGGGCAGTAGATGTATGTGCTGTCTCAGGCAGGTAGGGATAGGCATGTTGTCAATTAAATTGGTGTTTCATTGGTATTCATGAGTTGCAGGTAATTTTGTACAACTATGCTGCCTGTATTACAAACAAACATGCAATGAATTTAAGGTTTTATTTAAGAAGCAGAACAAATTTAGCATGTTAAGTTTCAAAAAACATCATAATAACACATGTAAACTTTAACAGGTAAATAGCAAACCTACTACTATTTTGATTTCAAATCATGAATATTAAAACTGTCCTGTTCAATGCCTACCATGGACTAATAAGTTCTTACTATGTTTCTTCCTTGATCATATCGTACACTGACTCCTCACTGCAGCACTCACTCACTACTCCTGCAAGACATTTTCCAACATCATGCGTCTTGGGTGCAATCTGGCAAATTTATCTACAACATCAGTTATCTTAATTGATAAAGCCAAATGTCTGTGAATTTTCATAAGAGCAAGCCCATTGAGTCTCTCATCTAACATAGCATTTCTGATACTTGTCTTCAGCAATTTCAATTGACTAAAACTTCTCTCTGATTCACAGGAGGTGACTGGCAGTACAGCCATCAACAAGAGGATAGTAAATATGTTGGGAAACATTCCAGCCTTCTTAGCATCATCAAGTGCATCTTCTAATGTAACATTAGTGCTTTCTCTTTGCTCCCACCTGATTTTCCACATGTGAATTTCGGCTTCCAAATTTTCTGGTGATGGGAGATCAGATTCATATTGATCAAAATCTTTCTGTTCTAGGTTTCCGCCTGTGTGAAGATTTTGTGGTAACAAATTCATTCCAAATAATAGGCTTTTGTGGTCATCTGTGAACCTCTCATGTAGCTGGGTGATGACCTGGTCAAGCAAAGGAATGGCAATGTTTACCTTTGCATGCTCCAGTGGAGATCCGGCAGGATTGTTTTGACGCAGTGTTTGTCTTCTTGCAAGACGTGGCATTGTAGGTTCAACATTGACCTTTCTGGCCACTGCCACTGCCTGTTCGTACCATAAGGGAACATGTTCATCCAATGAACTTCTAACATCAATCAGAGCACTCTTTACGGTGCTAACTGCCTCAAAAGCTTGACACAGGTTTAAAGATCTTGCTTGCAAAAGTGTCGACAAGCCCTGCATATACGAAAGTATTTTGCAAGTTATTACAAGTGAATTTATATATTCAAATTTTGGTGATTGCGGCAAGTAAAGTAGAGGCTTCATTTGAAGACGTGTGGTTGAAACCAGGCCCGGAGATTGTTTCTAATGACATTACAATGGATTCATGGAGATCCAAGAATCTCTCATATGCAATATGCCTTTGCACCCATCTCACTTTGCACAACTCTTTAAGTTTGTGCACAGGCTTGTCACATTCCTTTAGAGCATTTGCCAAACACGCTTCACGTTTTGGTGAATTGTTGAAAACAGCCGGGGGGGTTTTTACTTTTTAAAGTGCGGCCCAACCCTTTTACTCGCCACCCTATTTCCCCGCAATCAGCAAACCCTAACTAAG
>JAGTTF010000373.1:0-16758 GCA_019095985.1 Streblospio benedicti
CCATCATCAGTTGAGCTTGACGGAGTGATTCGTCATTCTCTGGGTATGTCATCACCTGCCAACTAAACATGTACTGTTCATTGTCAGGACAGATAAACATGCCTGCATTTTGAAAGTAATATTCACAATGTTGAGTTTGATTTCATCAAACATGATAGTTCTCCATTCAAATACTCTTTCATTGTTTTGAGCTGAACTTGAAATGCAGTTGTTTCATTTTCATGATGAGCCAACAGCAGTGCTGATAAAAGATGAATAGTTTTCAAAGATGTGTTTGAGAACCGATGCCTGTACAGTTATGATGTCATTTTTTTTCACACTGTATGATGGAAACAGCAGTTCCTGTCCACCATCAATGTAGGGAAGATGCTCTTAATTAATGGCAAATCAGATCCCTTGCATTAACTCCATTCTGGTATAAAAAAATTACCCGATATTGCAATAATGTGAATGCTAACAACAAACACATACACTCAGAAGATGGACATAAGAATGAACCAGTTTCTGGGGGTATAGTTTATCCCTTCATTAAGTAAGATAGCATCATAAGGTACAGTGGAAATCCCAGTTAGATTTCTTGAAAGTTTCTGCTGTAAAAAGGCAACAATAGATTCTTCCGATGAACCAAAGATCTTGAATCCAGTGATGGAAGAGTAAACGCCTTCTATTTGATTACAATCTGTTGTTTCTGGCCAAGCATCAGCTTTCACCCAAATCAAGAATCTTCCTTGCACTTGAATATGGATGCCATGTTTTGGCGTCCGCTGTCATCATTCCACGGTCAGCGGTCAATGGTCCAATTTTGATCACTTCATCATCTCTCATGAGTTTGCCAGACACTCTCACGGCCTCTTGCAGCGTGTAAACTCCAGATAAACATATAATAATCATCAGGGCATCGAAATGTGCCCATCAGAGGCACAAACTGATTGGTCGAGTCATAGATCACGTGATCAAATGCAATGGGAACATTGTGACTGAGTGAAAGAGATGTAGATAACTCTGCCGTGAATCCAGATGCTTCTGAGTCTTTCAAAGCGTTGATTTTCATGAATATTTTCATGACCTTGCTGCATATCTTGCAATCCCTTTCACTTGTTTCTGAAGCTCAAGAACTTTAGAAGCTAAAGTTCCTTTCATTTGACTGACATTGGGCCAAGGTTTGATATTGGCATGACCTCATTTGACTAATCCTCGCAGGTGCTGTGCCAGATGCTATTGCTAGGTGTACATATTGGGGTAGAGGAGGAATAACAGTGAACCAAGGTGCAGCTGCATCTCTGTTGCAAATACAAAAAAGACATCTTTGTATTTATGATGGAATGATTTTATTCTACTTCCGTTTTTACATTATGAAGCGTCATATGGTTCAATCAAATCCTAAGTTTATTTGAGCAGACCCTAATTATCCCTAATTCATTATTTGTTAACAATTAATCAATGTTCATTCATAATATTAAATCAGTGATCACCCCAACCAGTCCTCATATAAATATATACGTTTATAAAACAAATTATAATATAAATTTCTATAATTTAATTGAAAAAAAAAAACAGACTTAATATTACCTGCAATCTGTCTTCCGAGGACAATTGTCAAAACATAAATGACTATAGAGAAGTTGAGGAAAGTACAAAAGTCTCCTGAAAGTTAACAGTAGAACCACCCTATTGATAGGCATTAACAATTTCATCTAATCTCACCATTAATCTACAGACTGTGGTGCCTCTCCTAACCAATGTCTGCATAAAAGTCCCTTAATCTATCATACATAACACTATTAATATGTATAAATATTAAGGCTGTCAGTTTTTCATATATTTTTGATGTTTGTAATGAAAGTTGCAGCCTAAAAAAACATACGGATAAAAAAAAAGATAATCAATGGCTGGCTTATCAAATCAGGTGAGATACAAAAGAGCACTGTACATGTACATGGTTTATAAACTTGTACTTCAAACTGGTGATGTATGGCATTTCGTTGATATGTACTTTTTACCACCTAATTTTGTAAATGATCAAAAAAATAATAATAATTTTCTATGTAGATACGTGGGTTTTGTAGATGTGTTCATTGTGTTGAACATGTTGAACAGAACATGTAGGTGTTTTATTTTAAAGTTCTATTTATTACACTACTACTTTACTTACTTTCGGTGACAAAAAGTTGGTGTAGTCAATTGTGTGTGTGAAACTATCTAGTGTAACAAATAGCACTCTAAATGGACATGCCTACTACTAACAAAGTCTACATAATTTTTCACCTTGCAGTTTTAAGTTCTTTTCTATTCTGATGTTAGTTACTAGCCATCTCATCAACTTAAAAATATAGTCATAATATGTTTTTTAAAATGTATTTATCTGTAGTAGAAAATGTCTGATGCAGGGTTGCCAACCTCAAATTTTGAAATTTCTGATTCCAGAGGCTACAATTTTCTGAATTTGGGTCAAAATTTCTGAATCTTCTTATATAATATTGTATTTTCTATTATTAATTCAAAAGAAAACTGTCTTTATAGTGTTATTTATATATCATTGTCAATTTAGAGTGTATATGTAAATAAAATATCTATTTATATTAGATTGTGTTCAATTAGCGTTTTTATTTATTACTTTTTTTTTTGGGGAAAATATCAATGTTCAAGGTTTAAACTTTAAAATGTTTATTAACGAATAAAACAAACATATCATCATACATAATCAATTAATCATGCAAATAATATATTTAAGAAAACTTATTCATGATAGTTACTCTCATTAACTTTTCACATTTAATGAATCTGTTCATCAAAGTTCCGTTTTAACGTTGAAACTGTGTATGTTGATTCCAGGTGTTAACCGAGGTTGCAAACGCGTTAGGTGTGCTTAACGAGTGGATGGGGTTGGACTGGTGACCAGAGGGGTCGTGAGTTCGATTTCAGTCGGGTCTGATGGTAAGTGTTGAGCCTCAAGGTGGTTGAAGCAGTGCTACGGTGCCAAATATGTGCAGGTACCCGGGGAGATGAGTGTGACAAAGGACGTGACCTGGTATAAAATGCTGAAAAAGATGGGGAAGAAGTTAAACCAGACATTTACATTTACTATTTGGACAAAATGACAATATTAGGTAGTACTATTGTATTTCATGCTCTCATGTGTATTGAAACAAAAATTATCAAACAGACAGGATGGGCTCAGGATCCCCATTACCTCGGAAAGCATGCTCAATTTCCCATGGCCATGCCTGTGTTCTTTGATTTCTGAATCTGGTGACGATGTCTATCTGCCCCTATGTTTGACTAAAATCCATGCCGAGGGCGTGATGCACACTCTTCTTTTGGTGCAGTAAATTGAGTGTCTGATTCTGTATTTTTGCACCATTTGAAAAATAAATCATAGTTTGACCACGAGATTGGGTGTCTATCGGGAAAATGAGCATGCCATTTTACCATTGACCACGACAATGCATCTATCATGACTAAGATCCAGCACTAAAAGTGTCTGACGGTACTATTTTTAAAGATAAATCATATCAATCACCGGTGGCATTGCCATTTTTGCAGACCTCAATCGTATAAGTGGCGGTACGCTAGTTTAGACCAATCTGCGTGTGCAGTCATTGGTATAATTTTTTTACGGAATGATAAAATGATTAATTTTCAATAATTGTTATTAGTTTCACTTTCACATATCATTGATAGCTCTTGTGGCGCAGGTGCATTGTGCATTTCACGACAACAAGCAGAATCTGTTAGTCTCATTCATCGTGGCTGTCTATACCACACAAATGACAGCACGGACAAACTGGGCTTCGCTGATCGAGACTAACGCTGTTACGACCGCGTCATTTTAAATCGAGTGCATTTTTTGCGCCCGTAAAAGCGTGTTTACGATGCGGTTCAATGAGTACATTCAGTAATGGCTGCGCCCATATGCGAGAACAAAAACATCAGTATTTTAAAAGAAAAAAAGTACAAGTTTTAAAATATTTTTTTATTTCCACTGAATTTCGGAATAAACATAATAACCTGGGTAAATAGCCCAAGTGTGAAGAGGGGTACAAACAAGTAAAACAACTAGAGCGTAGCTGTGCCCCTGGGCTAGCTAGATAAGGGATTTGAAAGATTTCAAAATAAAACCACAAGGAAAGTGCCTCACCCAAAGACTGTAAAAAGTAATACCCAGCTGTTTGACACTTTAATGAGGTGTCTGAGTCTCCATTAGTAGCTGTCTGTGAAAATTTAAGATAATGTAAGATAGAAATAGATATCAATACAGGCTTTTGTGTGGTTCAAAAATATTTTTCATCAGTGGGATCGTTATACTGATCTGTGAACTGCATTTGTATTTATGTTGTTGACTTTACAACAAAAACATTGGTGCTAAATAAACTTGGTTATAATAAATACTCGTTTGGCACGCGTGTTTCTTAGTTTCTTGTTAGGCTGATAATATGTACTATTAAATTAACCAACCATTTTTTAAATGATTAAAGTTTACTTATCAGCAGTGTGCTAGAATAGTTCAGCACGTTGATATTGTATGGCATAAATTTCTAAACATATTATAAGGACATATCCGGTAGTTTATTTCATCAATACAACTATAGAATGTTTTGAACAATATGCACCAAATGTGCAAAGACTAGATAGCAACACTATATACAAACAATATTTTTAAAGAACTCTTTCACAAATATGTTCACTTCAGGTTAGTTAAAAACGTCATTAATTGAACTGTATATATATAAAATTAGCACATCATGACCCAAGTAACTAAAATCAACACTTGATATGTCTAATTTAGCTCTTGGTCAGCACACTAAATTCATCCCCTTACCTATGCACCCCCCTTCAGATTGGAAAATCAGCACTTTAAGCCTTATGTTTGCAAAATTTTAGCATTTCACCCAAGATATCAAAATTTGTCCGGTAGAGCCAGCATTACACTATCTAGGGGATTACAAAAATGCTGGTTTGAGTTTTTCATAGGATTGTTTTAATTTCTTGTCATTGTGCAAAATCCGCTGTGTCATTTTACAGCCTGTGATTGTGAAAATCTATTTTTCCCAAAAATGTTTGCATTGTGTCAATAGGACAATATAGTTAACATAATTAGGTACTAGTTATACGTTTATTGTACTTCCATTACTTATATAGCAGTGACTTACATTGACAACTTTTGCTCATACCCTTTACATAGGTCTCATTTAATAATTTAATTGGCGAATCCAGCATGTTACCCACACTGCGCACACATTTTCAATAATTTCCAAAAATTTATTTAAAAAGATTTTCAAAAATCTCTGTCAGCTTTCAAATGTAGCTTAAATCCATAAAATGCATTGTAGGGTTGTGTCACGTACCACGTTGTTGCAAAAAATTAATCGGATCTGCCAAAACAATTAACCATTAGAGGTCAAATAAATTGGTTATTAGCATATATAGCTAAACACACATAAACACTAGTTGTACTTATCCCCTCCTTCATGATGTTAAAATGAATTTCATTTTAGTGGTACATAACAGGCAGATCAAAGAGTGTAGCCTACTGCCCCCACTTTATAAACTGACTTTTTATATGAATTTTCCCATTTGTAATTACCCGAGGCTTTCGCTTGTGCAAAATCTATAAAAATAGACACATCATCCACTTTATAACAAAAAGACGAAGAAAAAAAAGAAAGAAAATAAGAGAAAAACAATTGAAGAATGGCTGGCTGCAAGTGATGGTGTGATATTGATTAAAAATAAAAACCTTTGCAATATTTTTATTAGCTATTGTATTCTATTTCATGTTTAATTCCACTCATAACAATATATATACATGCAATTTATTGTAGTGACATGCATTACATTATATAACATTGATTAGTACAGGTAGTATGTCTTCATTGATGAAATAAATGTCAGTATGTCTCCACTGATGTGAAACATTTTTTTTTTGGAATTACAATTCTAAACCTTTGGAAGGCGGAATCCACTGAATGATGTGTATCTATAATAAAAGCTTTGTTTCTCATTGTCATGTACAGCGGTTTGCACATACACCCCTTTCTGATATTCACATTGAAGCACAACTTGAGAAGATGCTGCACCTGGTAGTGTTGATGCCAGGTAGTACTTTTCTCTGTGTGAGGGCCTCTCTTTTCACGACCTCTCCTGCCATCATCAGTCGAGCTTCAGCGGGTCGTTCATCTCTCGGGGTAAGCCATCACCTGCCAACTAAACATGTACAGTTCATCGTCAGGACAGATAAACATACCTGCATTTGGAAAGTAATATTCACCTATGTTGACTTGTATTTCATCAAACATGATTGTTCTCCCCATTCAAATACTCTTCATTGTTTTTAGATGAACTTGAAATGCAATTGTTTCATTTTTCATGATGAGCCAACAGCAGTGCTGATAAAGATGAATAGCGGCTAAGATGTGTACTAGAACTGCCTGTCCGTACAGTTATGATGTCATTTTCTTCACACTGTATGATGGAAACAGCAGTTCCTGTCCGCCATCAGTACTAGGCGACGCAATTGTTATTGGCCAAATCAGATATCTTACATCATTTCCATTCTGGTTTAAAAAAAAAGCTACCCCTGTATCCAATAACGTGAATGCTAACAACAAACACATACACTCCAGAAGATGGACATGAAAACAGAACCAGTTTCTGGGGTATAGTTTATCCCTTCATTAAGCAAGATAACATCATAAGGTACAGTGGTAATCCCCGTTATATTCCTTGAAAGCTCTGCTGTAATGGCAACAATAGATTCGTCCGATGAACCAAAGATCTTGAATCCAGTGATCGAAGAGTAACGCCTTCTATTTGATTACAATCTGTTGTTTCTGGCCAAGCATCAGCTTTCACCCAAATCAAGGAGTCTTCCTTGCACTTGAATATGGATGCCATATTGGATGTTCGCTGTCATCATTCCCACGATCAGCGGTCAATGGTCCAATTTTGATCACTTCATCGTCTCTCATGAGTTTGCCAGACACTCGGCCTCTTGCAGCATGTAAACTCCAGATAAACATATAATAATCGTCATTGGGGCATCGAAATGTGCCCATCAGAGCACAAACTGATTGGTCGAGTCATAGATCACGTGATCAAATGCAATTGGAACGTTGTGGCTGAGTGAAAGATGTAGATAACTCTGCCGTGAATCCAGATGCTTCTGAGTCTATCAAGCGTGGGGTTTTCATGAATATTTTCATGACCTTGATGCATATCTTGCAGGTTTTTACTTGTTTCTCAAGCTCAACAACTTTCTAGCAGCTAAGTATTCATTTTCATTTTTTAAATCCTCATTTTCTGACTGTGTCTTTACTTTGTAGATTTCAAGTTCCTCTGCCAAAATCTTCAGATTTGCTCATACATTTGTCATGTAGAAATCTGCAGTTCCCTTCTTTTTTGACTGGCATTGGACCAAGGTTTGATATTGGTATGACCTTATTTGACTCACCCTAGCTGGTGCTCTGGCAGGTGCTATTGCTAGGTTCACAGATTGGCTGCTGAGAAAAATTAAGAGGACACCAAGGTACAGCTGCATCTTTGCTGCAAATTAAAAAACTTTATTTTTGTATTTTATTCGTAAAATAATTTCCATTGTACTTTTTACATATTAAGAACTTCAACGGTATTTAAGTACAATTCATCCTTGTTCATAGACATCTTAAATTGATCACACTCCCATCGTCATATGAATATATAATCATAAAGTAAATCTTAGCATAGTGTTTTATTATAATTGAATTTTTTGAAACAAAATTAATATTACCCTGCTAGCTGTTATCCTACGACAATTGTCAATGTATACATGATTATATAGAAGCTGGGCAAAATCTCTTGAAAGTGAACAGTGGAAACACTCTATCGAAAAGGCATTAAAATGTCATCTAAACTCAGCATTAGCTTAATATCTAAGAATCGAATGCTTAATCTAAGGACTTAAAATGTCATAGATTTCAGTAATTGGTAAATATTAAGGCTGACAGATTTCACATATTTTGGGTTTGTAAAGAAGGTTGCAGTTTAAAATATTTGTGATAAATATTATCATAGCTAGCTTATCAAATCAGGTGAGATACAAAGTACATGCTTCAGCATCGTTAGGTGGAGGCTGGGGCTACATACTATATTTATGATACAAAAGACCATTCTCATATAACATATATAGTTCAGAATGCTGAAAATTGTGTGGCAATTTTTTTGACATGCCTACCGTTGACCAGTTGTCCATTACAGTCATGAAACTAGCATGCTGAGTACATGTAGACTCAATATACGCAAATGCGCAAAAGTAGTGCTAGATAGATAACACCAAATGAAAACTAAGTGTTATAATCAATATTTGTTTTAACTCCTACACAAATATGTTCACTTTAGCTTCGTTTGAATAACCTGTATATTTTATTTGCATATTAAAGAGTCCTTGGGTTGTAAATGAGTAGACAAAACATCAATCCCAAACATATAACTACACTTGATAAAAATGCTGACTTGAATTTTCATATGATTGATTAATTTCGGGTTTTCGCCATTCCGCCATTGTAAAACCTGTGGTGATTGTGAAAAGCTAATTTCCCTATACATATGTAAAATTGTACTTTTATCTCATCTCCCATACACTGAAAAAATACAAAAAGAACACACTATTGAAAAGATTATTCGTGGTGTTCATATATCGGGGTTTGTTTTGAAACATCGGCCCTGTCGTCATCTAATAAATCAAGTTACTGGGCCTAAATAGCAATTTCATAAATCAAGTATCATCTGTACTAAAGTTCTTAACAGCATCCACTATCAGAAGATTCTGGTACCTGTGTCCTATCCAGAAACTGTCAGATTTTTTTTTCACATAGGTTGTTCAGGTGCAAAGGAGGCTGCTGCCCCCCACCCCACCACCCCAAAAAACGAGGCTCGAGCCTCCCAATTTTCACCCGTAAAGTTTCATTTGTGTGGTTATTTGGCATCTACATAAGACTTTAGGGTAAAAAATTCTTGAGCGCAAATTTTGAACAATGAATATATTGAACCCTTGATATTCAGGGGGGGATGTCCCCCCTCACCCCAGTTCTGTTATGTGTATGTGACAATTGTATGCGTATGTACCAAGAACTAAGTGGTGTAACCCTCAAGTCAAGTCAAGTGAAGCCAAGTCAAGTAATATTTATTTCTAAGTCAATACAATATAACAAATAACATATTTTTCACTGGTTGGTCCCCCTCCCCTTTTCCGAAAAAACTGAATCTGTCAGTGAATCTTGCACAAACAGGGATTATCCCTTCTTGAATCAAACTGTTTAAAGCATTTTTTGTCATATATGTTATGAAATTTTGCTAAGAATACAGCCTTTTTGGTTTCCCATGATATTCTATCTACATAAAGCATGCTGCAAAATGTGCAAAATGTTTTATTTTGTTATAAAAGACTGCATAGCAATGAAGTTGGGGAACCCGGTAGGCGATGGGGAGTCACTCAATTTTTATGGATGCCATGTTTGGGGTCTCAATTTCCGATTATGCCATGGGTGTGTGTGCTCATTTTTTTTTTTTTATTTTTTGCCATTTGATTTTTCCCCCTCCAATGTACACAAGTACATTACAAGTACGCAATCTTCCTAAACAATTTCCGGGTGTAATTTTTTTCAATCTCATGCATTACATTACATGACATTAGTAAAATTACATTGATGAAATAAATGTCAGTATGTCTTTATTGTTGTACGACACCTCACGTGGGAATGAAATCAAACTTTAGGAAGGCGGAATCCACTGAATGATGTGTAGCGCTGATTAAAACTTTTGTTTTCTCATTATCATGTACAAACGGTTTGCACATACACCCCTTTCTGATATTCACCATCTAAGCACAACTTGCGCAGATGCTGCACCACCCAGTCAGTTCCTAGTACTTTCCCGGTGAGAGGGCCTCTTTCACACCTCTCCTGCCATCATCAGTTGAGCTTCGGCAGCCGGTTCGTCATTTCTCTGCGTATGTGATCACCTGCCAACTAAACATGTACTGTTCATTGTCAGGACAGATAAACATGCCTGCATTTTGAAAGTAAATATTGTTGAATGTTGTTTGCCCATTCAAATGCTCTTTGATGCTTTTTTGAGCTGAACTTGAAATGCAGTTGTTTCATTTTCTTGACGAGCCAACAGCATGCTGATAAAGGCGAATAGTTTTCAAGATGTGTTTGAGAACCGGATGCCTGTACAGTTATGATGTCATTTCTTCACACTGTATGATGGAAACAGCAGTTCCTGTACCTCCATCAGTGTAGGACGCTCTTGCATTGGCCAATTCAGATCCCTTGCATGAACTCCATTCTGGTATAAAATGAAAGTTTCCCCGTTGCAATAATGTTACTAACGGCAAACATAGACTCCGGATGAAAGCGGACATAGAATGAACCAGTTTCTGGTATATAGTCTACGCCTTCGTTAAGTAAGATAGCATCATAAGGTACAGTGGTAATCCCAGTTAAGATTTCTTGAAAGTTCTGCTGTAACGGCAACAATAGACTTCGTCTGATGAGCTAAAGATCTTGAATCCAGTGATGGAAGAGTAAATGCCTTCTATTTGATTACAATCTGTTGTTTTCTGGCCAACATCAGCTTTCACCCAAATCAAGGTGTCGTCCTTGCACTTGATATGGACGCCATGTTTGGACGTCCCGCTGTCATCATTTCCACGGTCAGCGGTCAATGGTCCAATTTTGATCACTTCATCATCTTTTCATGAGTTTGAAGATACCTCGGCCTCTTGCAGCATGTAAACTCAGATAAACATATAATAATAATAATCATCAGGGCATCGAAATGCCCCATGAGTGGCATAAACTGATTGGTGGAGTCATAGATCACGTGATCAAATGCAATTGGAACGTTTGTGGCTGAGTGAAAGAGATGTAGATAACTCTGCTGTGAATCCAGATGCTTCTGGGTCTTTCAAGCGTGGGTTTTCATGAATATTTTCATGACCTTGCTGCATATCTTGCAATCCCCTTTTACTTGTTTCTGAAGCTCAGAACTTTTAGAAGCTAAAGTGTTTTCGCATTTCTCAAATCTTCATTTTCATTTCTCAAATCTTCATTTTCATTTCTCAAATCTTCATTTTCATTTCTAAAATCTTCATTTTCAGACTGTGTCTTTTACTTTGTAGACTCAAGTTCCTCTACCAAATCTTCAGATTTGCTCTTACATTGTCATGTAGATATCTGCAGTTCCTTTCTTTTTTGACTGACATTGGGCCCAAGGTTTGATAGTATGACCTTATTTGGCTCTAGCAGGTGTTCTGACAGGTGCTATTGCCAGGTGCCTGATTGGCTGTTGAAAAGTTAACAGTAGGCCAAAGGTACAGCTGCATCTTTGCTGCCATTCTTTGTGTTCATTGAACAATGATTTTTATTCTACTTCACATTTAACATTATGCCAAACATCAAATGGTTATTTATCCATGTTCATTCATAATCTAATTCTTACAAATAAATGATCACGTTCAACCCCTTCCACACACATATATATATATATATATATATATATATATATATATATATATATATATATATATATATATATATATATATATATATATATATATATATATATATATATATATATATATATATATATATATATAATTATAATGTAAATTATAGCATCAATTTTAATAATTGAATTTAAATAAACAAACTTAATATTACCTGTTACATGTAGCTGTGTTCCTACGACAACAGTCAAGACAAATGATTAAAGAGAAGTTGAGGAAAGTACAAAAGTCTCTTGAAAGTTAACAGTGGAACCACCCTATTATTGAAGCCATTAACAAATTCATATGATCTAAAGCATTAGCTAATTTACAGATTGTGGTGTGTCACCTCATCAATGGTTGTGCAAAAAAGTCCCTTAATTTATCCTACATAACAGCAATTTGTAAATATTAAAGCTATCAGTTTTTCACCTATTTTGGTGTATGTAATGAAAGTTGCAACCCTAAAAACACAAGGAAAAAAAATATTATCAGTGGTTAGCTTATCAAATCAGGTGAGATACAAAAGGCACTGTAGCCTACATGAACATGGTTTACAAACTTGTACTTTAAACTGGTGATGCATAGCACAGCCTAGTTGATATCTACTTTTTTACCTAATTTTGTAAACATAATGATAATTTTCCATGCCGTACGTAGAGTTGTGTAGATGTGTTCATTGTGTTGAACATGTTGAACAGAACATGTACAGTAGATGTGAACTAATATTTATGAAATCCTAATTCACCTTACAGTTTATGATTCAATTCACGATAATTGCTATTACCTGCTTTTTCTTTCAAAAAATAATTCTAAAGTACAAATTTAAACATAATTCTTCGTGGATTTCAAACCTCACAGGATCCTTTTCAAAAATCAAACAACATATGACAAATAAATACGATGGGATTACTAATTGGATACCAAAATTGGTATATATAATCAGTAATCTTATTGTTTGTATTTATGTTTCATATGCTGTTGCACTTTGAAAAAGGAACATAGGTTTGAAATTGATTAAAAAAAAAATATTTAAATTTGTACTTTATAATCTCCACTGGGAGGGTGGGTGAGTGGGTGGGTTTTGGGTGTGGGAGGGTGGGTGGGTGGGTGGGTGGATGGGTGGGTGGGTGGATGGATGTAACAAGGGTGACATGCAAATTAATTAAGTAAAGCATTGTTAAGGGAGTCCTCTTAGGAATGTGACTCTGGGAACTTTCCCTGGTGGAATTCAGTTTTTTGAGTTCATAAATATCCTGGTTTTGACCTACTATGGTTTATTATAATGCCTTTATTGATCTGTCTGTTTTAGTGAGTCTTGGTGGTAACTGGTAGGTGTGATGTCGAAGTTTAGATCTTCTTCTGGGATGGAAAGTTGAGTTGTGTTTTATTAGTGGTTTATTAGCATCTTGTTTTTCACAGCAGTTAAGACGGCACAACAACAAATACTAAGAATAATGACAAACACATTGGTACAATAAAATTGTTAACATGGTAGGCACATGCATTAAAAACAAGCGTATTTTTTTTTAATCAATTATCATAATCTTCTAATATTATCTATATTCAACCGACCAACCACACTTAACAATATATATACCAATGAGAATGAGAACGAATTCGTTAAATAGAAAGACATACATATTATCTAAAATTATTGCAAAGAGCACGTGTTTATCATTTATGTATCCATAAAGATGTACGCACTTTTGTCAACTGGCCCATGCAACACAGTGTATTGGAAAATAGCCATAGCTCTACATGGTCATAGACCATTTCATCATACAAGACATTGTAAATGTGTAGGTTAATGTATAATGTTGAACAACGTTTGTGAATATTGCAAAAGTTGCCACCATTAATTTATGCTGAATGGATGGAAAAAAAAAAAAAAGCTGTTTGTTTTTATACTATGAACACTAGATAAGGCCTGAAAATATTGAAGGAAAAAAATATAAAATGTAGGAATTCATTTTTGCTACCTTTGCTACAACATCCATCTACACCATAAAAACTTTGAAGAATGGATGCAACGAAGGTTTTGTGTTATTATTGATAAAAAAGAAATACTTTTTGTAATCTCTTTTATTATAGTGGTTGTGTTCAATTCTACTCAGACACTAAAGCAGTTATAAATTATTTCGGTCACATGCATTACATCAAATAAATAGTATCACTGTGATGAAATAAATGTCAGTATGTCTCTTGTAATACACCTTTCTTGGGAATGAAATTAAACTTTTGGAAGGCGGAAGCCACTGAATGATGTGTAGGCCCCAAAAGCTTTGTTTCTCATTATCATGTACAACGGTTTGCACATACACCCCTTTCTGATATTCACATTGAAGCACAACTTGAGAAGATGCTGCACTGGCACTAATGTTCCAATGGCTTTCTCTGTCAGAGGGGCCTCTTTCACGACCTCTCTCCTGCCATCAT
The DNA here is from genome assembly GCA_019095985.1 of Streblospio benedicti. Classification (NCBI taxonomy): domain Eukaryota; kingdom Metazoa; phylum Annelida; class Polychaeta; order Spionida; family Spionidae; genus Streblospio; species Streblospio benedicti. Next base: position 13,964 of record JAGTTF010000373.1, read on the forward strand.
CAGTCGTGCTTCAGCGGTCGTTCATCACTCTCTGGGTATGTCATCACCTGCCAACTAAACATGTAGAGTTTCATTGTCAGGACAGATAAACATGCCTGCATTTTGAAAGTAATATTCACCAATGTTGACTTTGATTTCATCAAACATGATAGTTTGCCCATTCAAATACTCTTCATTGTTTTTTTAGCTGAACTTGAAATGCAATTGTTTCATTTGCTTGACGAGCCAACAGCAGTGCTGATAAAGATGAATACCGTTTTTCAAGATGTGTTTGAGAACCTGCTTGCCCGTACAGTTATGATGTCATTTCTTTCACACTGTATGATGGAAACAGCAGTTCCTGTCCCTCCATCAGTACTAGGGCGTTGCTCTTGCGATTGGCCAAATCAGATATCTTGCATCATTTCCATTCTGGTATAAATAAAAGTCACCCCCTGTTGCAATAATGTGAATGCTAACAGCAAACACATACACTCCGGAAGATGGACATAAAAATGAACCAGTTTCTGAGTATAGTCTACGCCTTCGTTAAGTAAGATAGCATCATAAGGTACAGTGGTAATCCCCGGTCATATTTCTTGAAAGTTCTGCTGTAATGGCAACAACAGATTCGTCCGATGAACCAAAAGATTTTGAATCCAGTGATGGAAGAGTAAACGCCTTCTATTTGATTACAATCTGTTGTTTCTGCCAAGCATCAGCATCTTTTCACCCCAAATCAAGGAGTCTTCCTTGCACTTGAATATGGATGCCATATTGGATGTTCCGCTATCATCATTCCACGATCAGCGGTCAATGGTCCAATTTTGATCAGTTCATCATCTCTCATAAGTTTGCCAGACACTCGGCCTCTTGCAGCATGTAAACTCCAGATAAACATATAATAATCGTCATCAGGGCATCGAAATGTGCCCATCAGAGGCCTAAACTGATTGGTGGAGTCATAGATCACGTGATCAAATGCAATTGGAACGTTGTGACTGAGTGAAAGAGATGTAGATAACTCTGCAGTGAATCCAGATGCTTCTGAGTCTTTCAAGCGTGGGAATGAATATTTTCATGACCTTGCTGCATATCTTGCAATTTTCACTTGTTTCTGAAGCTCAAGAACTTTAGAAGCTAAGTGTTTTTTTCATTTCTCAAATTTTCATTTTCATTTCTCCTTCATTTTGAGACTGTGTTTCTTTACTTTGTAGACTCCAAGTTCCTCTACCAAATCTTCAGATTTGCTCTTACATTTGTCATGTAGATATCTGCAGTTCCTTTCTTTTGACTGACATTGGGCCAAGGTTTGATATTGGTATGACCTTATTTGGCTCACCCTAGCAGGTGCTCTGGCAGGTGCTATTGCCAGGTGCACAGATTGGCTGTTGAAAAGGATTAACAGTAGGCCAAGGTACAGCTGCATCTTTGCTGCAAATTAAAAAGGACATTCTTTGTGTTCATTGAACAAATGATTTTTATTCTACTTCACATTTAACATTATGAAACTTCAAATGGTTATTTATCCATGTTCATTCATAATCTAATTCTTACAAATCAATGATCACGTCCAACCCCATCCACATATAAATATATAATTATAATGTAAATTATAGCATCAATTTTTATAATAATTGAATTTAAATAAACAAACTTAATATTACCTGCTACATGTAGCTGTGTTCCTACGACAAGAGTCAAGACAAATGATTAAAGAGAAGTTGAGGAAAGTACAAAAGTCTCTTGAAAGTTAACAGTGGAACCCCCTATTGAAAGGCATTAACAAATTCATATGAACTAAAGCATTAGCTAATTTACAGATTGTGGTGTGTCACCTCATCAATGGTTGTGCAAAAAGTCCCTTAATTTATCCTACATAACAGTAATTTGTAAATATTAAAGCTGTCAGTTTTCACCTATTTTGGTGTTTGTAATGAAAGTTGCAGCCTAAAAACACAAGAAAAAAAAAATATTATCAGTGGTTGGCTTATCAAATCAGGTGAGATACAAAGAGCACTGTAGCCTACATGTACATGGTTTACAAACTTGTACTTTAAACTGGTGATGTATAGCACAGCCTAGTTGATATCTAATTTTACCACAAATTTTTTGATCAAAATAATAATAATAATAATTTTCTATGTCGTACGTGGGTTGTGTAGATGTGTTCATTGTGTTGAACATGTTGAACAGAACATGTACAGTAGATGTGAACTAATATTTATGAAATCCTAATTCACCCTGCAGTTTTATGATTCAATTACGATAATGTTATTACCTGCTTTTCTTCAAAAAATAATTCTAAAGTACAAATTTAAATATAATTCTTAATCGATTTCAAACCTCACGGGATCCTTTTCAAAATCAAACAACATATGACAAATAAATACGATAGGATTTACTAATTGGATACCAAATTGGTATATAATCAGTAATCTTATTGTTGCTGTATTTATGTTTCACATGTTGTTGCATTTTGAAAAGGAACCTGAGGTTTGAAATTGATTAAAATGTTTATTTAAATTTGTACTTTATAACTATTTGTTTTAAAAAAGCGTGTCATGCAGAGCTAAAGTTGCCTTCCAGTTTCGGCCCTAGTTCTAGTTTTACTTTTATGAATTTCCTACAATCTACTAAAAAATTTTATGGATGAATGTGCTAAACATTTTGTTTGTTTGATAGTGAGAATTGGTAGACTTTATTAAAAAATTTGTGTTTTTTTATGATTCTTGATTTCTGTACTTCCCTATAATGAGGGAGGAGGAGGATATATAGGGGGGCGCACTGACAATCTGGCAATCCTGGAGTCATAG
>JAGTTF010000374.1:0-15816 GCA_019095985.1 Streblospio benedicti
TCTATTTATCTATCTTTGGTTGACACATATTTGTTATGGAGATTTATTACAATGTACAAAAAAGTAGGTACTTCTCTCGGCTCAGCCTCTTGGTTATATGCTTGAACCTGAGAGCCACGAGAAGACCTGTTCTGCACATTCTGTATTTACTTTTTTGCAATTTCTTTAAATTTTGGTAGTCGTGGATGATACTTGCAGTGTGGATTGTTTTCCAGGGGCATACACTTTTTCTTGGTATGTTTAAGTGCGTGGAAAATATCTACCAGAATGTCTACATTGTCTAGTACCTCCTTTGCTCCGAGATTGCCTTTCTCACTTAGTTTAATCAAAAATGGGTCCAATTCACAGCCTCGGTCATACCCCACATATTTGAATCGGTCCCATCTCTGGCTGCATGTTCTCAGCAGCCAAGCAAACACTTGGCTGCAGCTTTCGCTGGTGTATAACTCTGCGACGCTCACTATAACGCCACATGGGCGTACCATGGCGGCACTCCAGCTGTGCGACATTGTAGTATTTCTTTATGCGTTTTTTGCTTTTTACAACCTTTTGTTTTCATTCCCACAGATTCATCGGGTTGCACGCCTGTAGTGCTGATGTCTGCTGGCCATCTCGTAGCTGAAAGAAATGATCCTTAATAAAAATAGCAGCTTGTGAGAGTGACACCTTCCCCCCAAACCATGGGCCTCACCATCAGGGGTGGGGCTATATGTATAATACTAATACTTGTATTTACAAAACTCAACCAAACACCTTATTATGTGGTGTAGTCTTTATAAATGAAAGTATTATGTATATCCCCCCAATGATGCAGAGGCCCATGCACCCTAGTGACTCAGACATCTGCAACTTGCAGTTTAATTTACAATGTGGACAGTCTGAATTATTAATAACTCTGTTATGAGCACAACCACCCACATCTAGGTTGGTGTATATGTACAACAGGGAAAGCTGAAGGGTTCGCAACTACCCGCCCTCCCACAAAAAGCAGCCCACTGTAACCCTGGTTTTAATGGGCTTAGGAAAAATGGGCATGGTTTTTAAAGCGGGTAAAAGTCGGTGAAAGTGGGTAAAAGTGATTTTTTTTAGTATTAACTCATAATATTCCAAATTTTAAATTATAAATAGCAATGCACAAGACATAGGCAGTGTTGTAATACTCTTTGATATAAAAATAATAGATATAAAGCAGTTCTTAAATAAAAATTTGTATGTAGGACAGATGTAGGAAATAAAAAATGTATCAAGAGTAAAAGACACACAGACGAACAACAATGTTTTTTATACGTAACATATATATTTACATATACAGAATTATATATTTTTGGGCAATGATAAAAGAAAAGAAATACCCAAACAGTTGCAGATTATGAAGAGATGTAGAAAAGAAGTGCTCACAATTTCTCAAAAGGAGAATTGATTGGGTAGTGACACCTCTTGCAATTGTAGTGACACCCCTCTTGCCCAAGTTAAAAGTAAGACCATGAAAATTTGTAAGTACTGTAATGAGAAAAAGAGTCCTCTGTAAATATTAAACAAGCTACACTAATCTGCTTTACTTGTTGGTTTTGTGTGAAATTGGTTAAAACATTCTAATGAGGTTTTCCCAGTTTGCTTTGTGGATTCAATTCTATTCTTTCTCTCTCTCTATTTTCTATGGCAAGCAATTTCCTACCACTGTATTGACATAGCTGAAGACAGGTTTTTCAACCCTAATGTTCGATTTGACTATATCAAGTGGCCTTGACGGGACTCGAACTCACCACCCCAAGGTTGTGAGACCAGAATGATACCATCATTCCAAGCAGCGGGCTGTTAAAAGGTTACACGGCCGAACAGTTGTCTCTGTAACCCCCAGCTTACATACTTGGTCAGTTATCATCTTCAACCCAGAGGTTGAGCTATGTCAATACAGTGGTAGGAAATTGCTTGCCATAGAAAGTAGAGAGAGAGAGAAAGAATAGAATTGGTTAAAACATTGGTTAGCACAATGGCAAGCAACTGGTTTTGCCTTTTTGTTTACTTGCAAGCAGTGTCAAGTAACCAGATAAGTTAATTACTTGTTATAAAGGAACAATATTTAAAACCTTTGCATGGAAAACTGAAGTGTTAAGAACTTACTTATTATTTCAAAGTGTAGGTATTATTGTAGTTTTTTTCTTAAAAAGCCTTGTTAATCACTTTGTATTGTTAAGAACTCTAAAATCATTTAAAAGATGAACTATTGCCTTGATATTGCTGCCTGCATTTATGAATTATGAAAATGATTTAAAAAAAATGTGGCGGGTGATTAAACTCACATGTAACTATAATGTTTTTTGCTGTTTGTTTATGTTGATAAATGCCCAACATAACCAATAATAATTATTGTATAAAAAAATTGTAATTATTAGCTGTGCCATTAACTTTTTTCCACGTTTCTTAAGAATGTACCTATTTTTGCCCACTTTTGCCCACTGCACTTTTATTCATTAAAACCCGCTGTTTCCCACTTTTACCCATTTAACCGCGGCTGGCCGTTTTTTTTTTTGACAAAATGCGAACCCTGGAAAGATGGATTTGAAACCCTTACTTATATTGAATTGTCTACAAACTTTCAAAGCTTGAGAACTGTCAATGTGTATTGAGAAAGTAAATAATATCAATTTCAATGTCATGGTTGATGGCATCCCTCTGCAATGTCCAAACCTCACACTGTGTTGTTATAAATCTATATTGTGATTATGTGGTTTACATGCTGCTTACTTTCACTTTCACAATACGGTCCTTATCCTGGTGTTGAACACAGAATCGGCTGGGCTTCTTGTGTCGGCCACCTATAACAGGAGTATTCGGGCAGGGCACGACATCACGCGTGGCATGCTGGATGAAAGCTTTATCGCACTCGGTTTTGCGGCACACAATGTTCTATGAATTTTCTCATTTCCATCCACCGATACGTATCCTTCCTTGCACCCTGGAATGTTGCACTGGTGTGCAAGCCACTGCAATGGATAGATTAATGATACATGAAGACAAATAATGCAACGTGTTATATGGTAGTATTGTATGCATTCCTAACCCGCTCTCCTTTTGCTGAGCCAAATGTTATTAGAGCACTTGTTAGCTTGTAACAATGTTTTATCCTTAGGTGCGGTCCAGACGAATATCAGGGGGGCTAGGTCTTTTTTTATTTTAATAGTTTGTTTCTACACATGTACAAAAAAAAATAGTTTGTATATGTGTCCAGAAAAAAAAAATAATTTGTTTTTCCTATAAAACAAATTATTTTAAATAAAAAAACTGCACATATCACTTTTTACCAAATATTTTCATATCATATAAAATGATTTAAAACTATGCATTTTATAAATTCAAGAAGCATTATGACAACAAAACAAAATAATACTAAAAAAGTATTGAAATTTCAAATCAAAGTGAATGGTCTTTCCTGGCCAAAAAGCGACAGAATAGCTTCTTTTGTTGATGATTTTCCAAAATTTCAGAGGGAACAGGGCCCACGACCCCTACATTAGGCCTCTCGCCTGAGACCTTCGCTCTTGTGCCTACGGTGCCCCATATTCAGGCACTCTGGCATGTCCTTTTTTGCTCCCTACTTCGGCCAACATAAATATTCAAAAATGTCAAAGTGGCCATGGCCACGTTAAAGTGCCAAGTTGAAATGCAAAGGTTTTGGCTACTTGATATTTTTATGGCAAGTTACATGGAAATAATGATTGCCAGCTCAAAATGAGTGGTCTTTCCTGGCTGAAAAGCCTCAGAATGGCTTCTTTTTGGTGATGATTTTTAAAATTTTACAGGGGAGTATGCCCCGGACCCCCCTAGATTAGGCTTCACATCTGCAGCACTCGCTCTCATGACTTCACCACTCTAAGTTCAGGCACTCTGGCATGTCAATTTTTTTATTCCTACTATTCCTACTATGCCCACCATAAATATTTAAAAAATGTGCAAGTGACCAATGACGATGGCCACTTTAAAGTGCCCAAGTTGAACTGCAAACGTTTGGACTACTTGATTTTTTATGTCAAACTGCATGGAGATAGTGATAATTTTAATGCATTCCTGTTTTGGGAGTTTATTATCATACCAGAAGGTGACAGATATGTGGTATATTTTGCACCGTCTATTCGGAATACATGTAGAAATAGTGGTAGGAGTCATTTGGAATTTCACCATTGATCATAAGGTACAAATAAGTTGACCCAAATATTTTTTACTGGCAAACATGATATAAGTCAGCATTTTTTAAACATTAAATCATTTACATGACTGATTATGCTCCATGCCAAATAATCGTATGATTGTTTGTTAGAAAAAAACTGATCCTTGACTATATAGTCGATCATCATCCCACCAAAAAAGCCCCCCCCCCCCCACCCGCTTCTCAGAAAAATGGTGTCCTTTTTTGTGAGTGAGGGGGTGGTTGATTTCACCGCTATTTTTTTCAAAGATAGATTGAACAGGGTAATAGTTGTTGGGGACAAGTAAAAGGTATTGTTTGTGTGGTATCCTGATGCGATTTGTGGCATTATGCATTAGTCTTACCTTGTCTTCCAAAGTAATGTTTGAGTTGGCTAAAGCACAAACTTTTTCTAAGTCAATGCGGCGACTTTTGTCATCCAATGGGAATGCTACCTGTTGGCCATCCACATTCAACTCCACAATATGGCGCACAAACCAGGCATACTCCAGTCTGGTGGCACTCATCTGCCATTGGTCGTCCATGTGATTGACACGCCTAAGTGCGAAAAAAAGAAAGAAATCTCATTTGTGAACACATCCCACTAAGCCGTGTCCACACCGCTGCGACTGTATAGGACGTAGTGTCGGGCAAAATTGCAGTGAGTATGTCAAAGAATAGCGCCCGCGAGCATTGTGTCTGTACTAGGCAGTTGGTAAATGGAGTCCAAAATGCTCACCCAAGTGCCGGTGCTATGGCATTATTTCCGTGAAAGTAGAAACAGGAAAAAGTCCCACTCCGACGTATTTGATTAAAAAATAAGTAAGAAAATCTCATGTATTCGGGCGAAAAAAAAAAAAGAAAATTAAGACACTGCATTTTACTGAGGTGGCTGGACAATTTACAGTGCATTGGGGGAAAAGTGCAACAAGGTATCAGGATTTTATCATGCTACAGCCTTTTAGTATGAACATTGTGCTGTTTTGTGTGTATACAAGAATAATGTTCTACTGAATTAAACGAAAGGGTGTTACCTCGCAAATATGCTTTGCTGCCTGGGCTCGTTGTTGATGTGTGCATGTTCTACATTATACGCTGTCGAAATCGCTGCGAAAGACATGTGGTCGAATGCAACCAGGCCGTCGACGTGCTCCATGTACTTCCCGTCAAAGCCTGTAGCGTTTGATGTCATGAGTGTTTTGGCTTGACAATTTGCTATGAAGAATCTGTGGCCATTGAGGTCATAAAAGTTAGAAGATACTTTTGCCCCGCACGCACAGAGTGCATGGAAGTTAGCAGCTACGCTGTCCCGTGAAAGCCATAAACCAAGGGGAAAGAAGGCATCTTGTGGACAGTGAGCGTTGCTTGACAGTGTGGACATTGCGTCGGGCGGCACCAGAATCAGTTCTTTATGGGCATCTATGCCCGCATTATCTGCCAAAGTCAGTGGGACATTGAAGTTAATACCGCTTATTAAGGATGGCTGGTGCTGTAGTATTTCAGCGTGAGTGCGCTGACACATTTTCTTAGTTGATTCAAAGGTTACCACCTTTGTAGGACGGCCTGTGGGTGTAGTTTCTTTTCCAACCCTGGTTGTTGCCGGACTGTGTGTATTTCTGTGTGCTGCCACATATTCTGAAATACGTTTCCATCTACTTGGAACCTGGAAAAACATAATAATTGGCATACTAAATGTCTGGTTTATTTTGTACTGTCCACTCCCAGAAGCAAGGTTAAAAATGCCCAAATGAAGCTAATACTGGATTACTCTATGGCAATAGACCTAATGTTCCGCACGGAAATGTTGACCTTATAAATATTGCAAATTGGCCGTACACTAAAGTGTAAAGTCTGAGATGAGTCACCATTGTGCGAAGGAAATGTATTATTTGAAGTGTATCGAAACTATGAAACAGCTCATTTGGATACTTGCACTGATTTCTGTGCTAAAGATTCCATTCCTTTAAAGACATCATAACTGGTAAATCAATAAATCAATCGATATTATGTTAATGCTCCACTTCATGCTTTTTGAGGTTGGGGAAGAAACAGAGCTTAAAAGCGGAATGATTCCTAACTGTGGTTGGGTGTAATATCTTTTATTGTTCCTTATTTTGTGTGATGAAATATAGCTTGATTTGTCAGATGTGATAGACAATTGTGAATAACACCATAAGTGGTTTAGCAATGATCCATTTCATTAACATATTTTGTTGGAAAATTCTATGGATTCTATAAAAACTAAAATAACTTGCATTTGCATATAAAGAAAAATCATTTATGCTATAATAATTAGGATAAAGTTGATTAAATATGGTACAATGTCCAGTCCGTAGACAATTATCAGTGAAAATGTCATGTAATTTTTTTAAACAAATAGTTAATATTATATGTGAACTTAAAATCATAAATGTGACGACCATTTTAAAATAACTAAGAGTGGCTGCACAAAAATGTAAGTTAAAGTGTAAAAAAAAATTGTAAAATTTGCTAATTTGTATAGTGTTTTTCTCTTACGTGAAGACTAAACATTGTTATGGTTTTTCAAATTGTACATAAATTCAATAAACGCATGTACAGCTTTTTTTTAAAAGTAGTCTTGATAACTTAAATGTCTTAATAACTTCATAACTTGCCTACACTGAATAAATGTCTTGTCCATAGACCAAATCCAATTGTAAAAAATATATAAGTTTTAATGGCTAAATCCCTATAGCCTTTAATCACTGACTAATAAAATATATATATATATCATTTTGAAGCTAATTGAATTTCCTGTCCACAAATGTGACTTATAAAGTAATACAGGTAAAATATGATAAGTTAAGAGAATTGAAAGGTATAAGTTGTATTGTAATTGGGATAAAATGTGAACAAAAATGTTAATTTGAAAGAGGAAAATATTATTGCAGCGCAAATTTGTGTTCCTTTTATGTAGCTTTATGTCATGGTAGTAGAAAAATTATCATTTGAAAAAGAAACATTTGAAAATATTGTGCCAAACTAGTGTGATAGGACTTCAAGTTATTTGATGGGCCTTATTTTTTTTTTTCTCTTAAAGATAGATGTTTCAACTGAAAAAATAGTTACACCATGTGAGATATGAACACAAAACTGTTATTCTCATAAAATATCAATATTGGGGTTTATAAAAAGTCCATTTCGGACAGTTCCAAGTAATCTGAAAATGGACCCTCTATGAAACATGGTTTGTGCATCTGATGGTGGCACACCCGATATGCGTATGAATTACCAAAGAAGGTGTTATTATTTAGAATTGAAGAAATACTTTCTGATGAAATTAAGTAGAATAAAATACTACAAGTAGGCTTGATCTTGTCCTTAACCCTTACAATGCAACTGAGTAAAAAGTGTGTTACGCTCACCTGTTTGGGATAGTGTTTTTCAGCTAGCAGTAAAAGTAAGAGTTCGTCGACTCTATTTCAATCATGACGTGTGCCTAAATTAAATTGTAAATATCCCGAGTATGTTGATAATATCAAAGTTATGCAAAATTTATCCAAAGTAATCCAGTGTGCTTCAATCAATTAAGCATGTGATAGTTTGAAAAATAGATAAATTGTAACACCAAAAAAGGGAAGGACCGTCAGTGGTTGGAGAACACAATGTGTAGCTTGTGCAGTCATGAAGGTTTAAATACCCTAGTATGAAGGCGGGGCTAACTTGCAGATAGTAGCAGATAGCTCTGTGATTGGCCAAGATTCTTTGATGGTTGCATTAATGGACATGTCATTTCAATTTTTGGGTGTTGAAGCAAAGATATTATAGAATTGTATAATATCTTTAGTTGAAGTAAAAATTGTACTTCACATTTAGCTTATTAATTAATTTTCAAGTGACTGAAGGTAAATAATAGTTGTGAAAATAAATACTGTTTGCACCACCTTTTCGAATATGATCATGATGAAATATGATCCAAAACATAGAACATAACCCTCTCATTAATATAGCTGACCAGTCATGTTGATCTAGTTCATATATTTTGAATAGATTTGATTTGTTATGTATTTACATTGACATAGTACATATAAAACCTAAAACGTTTAATTGTGCATTGATCATATAGTCACTTACTGACATAAAAACAATAAAGGTACACAATAGGTACATTTTATGTTAATTTTGATTTATATACATGAAGTGGTGTGAAGTAAGATACCAGTTAAAATATAAGTTAGTATATAAGTAATAATGGATATAATTCTGTGTTATGTATATTCCATGCATGTACAATATAATTTTCAGTATTGCTCCATGCAATAGTGCAGAAATTTAAAAAATTTGTATGAGGCATCATGTTGGGGACTACAAGTAAAATATTGCATCACGGTGTCCAGCAATGAACAATTGACTTCAAAATATGATTTGTATGGTATGCAGTATAAAGTTCATCAGTTTCAATAAAGATGATTTAGCTGATCTGGCCAGTGTTAAAAATTAATTTTGTTTTGTGTGGTAGAAAAAAGTTGCCTACCAGTTAAAATTGCTAGTATATTAAAGTATATTTACATAAAAAGACAATGCACAGAAATATGCCTTGTGTTTGTTTTAGCAACAATGTCTATGGTCAGTTATGTAATGAACCATACTAAAGATTCCTGGTTGCTGTTCCCTAGAAATTACAAAGACTTCAATGCCCTGTGTGTTCAGTGGTGGTTTTTGTGTGTAATGAAAAGCAAATGTGTATCTCAATACACTGTGCTTATCAAGTTCCTGTTGGATAAGAATTTAACTGTTTTCTGTGGTATGGAAGGCAATATAAAAGTCATGTTTACAAGTCTCAAACAAGTGTTAAATGGTTTGTCCAGTAGACAATCATTGAGGGGTCAATTGTTTGCTGTAGGTGGGCTACAAAGTCTCCTGACCTCAAAGAATTTGGACTACTGTAGGGAGCAGTCATTATTTAAGATGTGTTGGGGTCAGAATTTTTTGCAGATATCAGTGTTGCTAACTTCTGACCCCAATCCCCACCCCCACGGGTTTGAAAAATCAAACATATGACTCCCTACGGGTTTGCAAATCAAACATATGACCCCCCACTTCAAAAAATATATGCCATAAAGATGAATTTCTGCCCCCCCCCCCGGCCCCCCCCCCCCCCCACCTGAGAATATCGCCTAACAAAGTTATGACCCCTTCCACATAGCCCTACCTAGTTTATGTATGTTAGTATGATATTGCACTGTGACATGTTATGTACACATTTGCAAAAAATATTTACTATTTGAATGAAACCATACGTTTAATGCAGAAAATACAATACAAACTGTACAAACACATGATTAATACTAATAATTGTATAAACTAAACTAAACCAAATGACGATTTTCATGATTAAACTAAACTAAACTAAAGTGACTCGGGCAAATGTTATGATTAAACTAGACTAAACTAAATGATCGCTTGATTAACTAAAAACTAAAACTAAATTTTGCAAATGAAGGATTTACAGTATTTCAGAAAATTGACTAAATGTTATCGATCTATCAATTTTCAAATGTATTTGTTAGTCCCAACTCTTAACAACAAGTGTGAACATTCAAATGGATACCAAATCAGGCGTTCCGCATTTTATATGATGGTGACATACAGATTAAACAAAGACTTTGTTTCTGAAGCATAGTTTTAAATTTATCAAACAACATTTTATACACCATAGAATAGAAGAAAACAACACTCTGAAATTTCCTACTGTCTGAAGTAGGCAATATCTCTTTGATAACCAATACATCATAAATGAAAACACACAATCTACCATCCTTTTACTAAATCAAGAATGGTAAGCAATCTATTTAAAGGCAGAATCAAAGAAACTGCTAACTGTATGGTCAATAGAAACTAATTATCTTATCTTAACTAAAGCCATTGGAATTAAAGCTCACAGGAAATTGTCTTTTTTCTATAGCTGAACACAAAGAAAGCTTGCAAGCCATTAACCCAATTACATCATAGTGGTCACTTTTAGACAAATTTTCACTGATAAGCAAGCAGTTGACTATAAATTAAGCCCTCTGTAAAAGTTATATATGATAACACGTTTTTGGCAGATTTTTTTAATCAAAACTAATCATGATTAAAATGGAAATTTATGATTAAACTAAACTAAACTAAACTGAAAGTTATTTGATTAACTAAAACTAAACTAAATTACACAAATTCTGATTGATTAATCATGATAACATGTTAATCTTAATCTTTGTACTATACATGTTTTTGCACTGATTTATATTTTAGTGCTATTTTATGTTTTGTCAAAGGAACCTACATGGTTTTGAAAAGCGTTTAAAACTATAAAGAATTAAAAATGAAAATTAAACAATTGTGACCTCTATTAATACAGCAAAGAAGAACATTAAATAAACAAATTGTGACCAAACGCTGTGTACATATATATTATTAACTATAAACTATATCACATTCAATAGCAGCTTGATCTAAAAAGGAATGAAACATATGCACACAAATTTGAAATATGTTCATGAAACTGTTGAAGTTATAAAAGCAACCATTAAAAAATCATTAAAATCTTGACCCTGTCCATTTGAAAACAATGGAGGATTAATTTTACAGTTCATGTTCAAGTTGGAAACAATGAAACCTTGTCTTAATGATAAGTCACTTAATTTAGAATGTATATATTAGTCAAGGAAAATATGTATATTTCAAAGAATCTGATGGGTGCCACCTTGTTTTACATTCTGATTTGTCATTATGAGGGGAAGTGGCTTTATCATCACTGTTTAGGGGATCTTTCGTTTTGCTAAACAAAGCAACCCGTAAATCATGTAAGAACTCACTTTTCTTTCAGTAGTAAACAGCATGAGTGAAATCAATGCCTGTTCTACTCCAGTCCTTCTGGTCAAAATCAAGCTCAGTAAACACATTTAAATTAAGATTCATTTTAAAGCAACAAATCGATGGTTGTTTACCGTTTGGATATGAAACGGTATCACAATCTCATAGGGCATGCGCAGCCAACAGATCAAATAATTTGTTCGCTAGTTTGGAAGCTTTAATGTCTATCCCTTTTCCATCATATCTCTTCATAGAGACTGCAGTGACAGGCTTGTACAGCAAAAAAAAAACAAAGTAAACACATAGCACGAGCATGAATGTCTGTATCATCAGCACAGACTTAAACGTGTTGTTTTTGTGGCATCATGTGAACATGATTGTGGACGATTTCACATCCCCATCTTCATGATGGTACTCACAGTCAGCACCTATCAGTTGCAGATGAGGACTAGTTTCACTATTATCACATGTGAACTGAATCCGTTTAGATTTGTTTACGTCACTATTCGTGTTATAGTGGAGAGTGATATATAATACACAAATATACAGTTTATTGCTTTAAACCAACAGATACTTATTTACAGAAAACTTACATGTACAAGCATTCATCCATTCATGATATGGCTTCATCAGACTGCCAATATCAAACATACTAGTCTGAATAATACTACAGTATTAACAAGCTGTTGTTTGCCCCTGCCCCTTCTGCTGCTTACATGTGAAGAGAGCAAGTTGTTCCAGGCACTGGGGAGGTTATATCGTCCATCATCTCTATTGAGAGAGGTTCAATGCTCTGATAAAATGGCTTCATTCACACCTCTCTGAAACCATCTGTTGTCCACTGTGAGAACTTTTGCTCCATCTGGGTTTATACTATGACCAGAGGAATCAGTGTGAATATGTCTGGAAACTTATGACAATGTGCTACGTGGTCGCCATCTCAGAGAGCGTTCTGTTTCACCAACATCAGGTGAACATCACACAGACTACATAGGGGGCAAACTCGTCCTACAGACTACTATGGTTGATATTGTCAATCTGATAAAGCTCTATGTATGGGTGAATGCTCAAAGGTTTTGTGAAAATAAATATCGATTGGTTTAAAGTAATAAACTGTATATTTTTGTATCACTTTTCATGATCAAATCTTTAGGTGGAAGTATAGTGTCAACATGTCCTCCTGAGTTTTGCAGCCATTAGCCCTGCCTGCTCTGACGTTCATGAGTGTTTTTATACTGATTAAATACCATGTAAAACGTTATCTATGGAGTTCTCAACTACACTTTAATATTTGGACTACACTGATAGAAGAAATGAGTAAATATCTTTGTACTGTAAAAGGAACATAAAAACATCATATTGCATTCGCAACTTCTGAGGAGCATTGACTTTAAATATTTGCTTGTAAGCAATCGAAACTTGCAGTTTATTATCCTTTCCATATGTTACTAGCTTCTGTAGACAATATGCTTCAATTTGATACCAAACATGATATGTTTATATCATCTACATGATATACCATACTCAATGAGTACGTGTCAAACGGGGTGCTGCTTAAAACGTCGATAACAAAAATTGCTAAGGGCGAGTCATTATTTAAGTGTGGGGGGTCGGAAGTTTTTCTAGACATTGGTGATTCTAACTTGTGACCCCCCACGGGTTTTGTAAATCAAACATATGACCCCCCCACGCATTTGTAAATCAAACATATGACCCCCCACGGGTTCGCAAATCGAACATATGACCCCCCCAACATTGAAATTGATGCCTGAAATATGAACTTCCGTCCCCCCTACTTTTTAGTATATCTTACCTAGCATATGACACCCCCATTTCCACATGCCCTTTGTATGTATTAGCATAGCATTGTACTGTCATATCTGCTGTCCAAATTTGCAAGAATATTTAGCTATATGAATGAATCTATGAATGAATGAAACTACCTTTGCCCCAGTTTATTAAATGCAATGAACAAAATGTAATACAAACTATATGTATTAACTTGTCATGATGTAAATGGACTGATGCTATTTATTTGATTTTAGAAAGCGATTTAATCTTCAATCTGTTATTTTGAAAAAAAAGTAAAAGAATTCATATTGTATTTTCCAAAAATAAAAGTTAGTGGTTAGTCGAAAGACAATTAAACATAATATAATTCAATCTTGATAAAGGGGTTTCATATTCCATTTCATAAGTTGCTTGAAGTGCTCAGATAATTGCTCTAGTATAAGCCAATGAGCCGATATCAAAAACTCTAAATTCAATTAATAACACCAGTCCTTTCATATCAGGACAAGTTAACTTTGATATATTTTTTAAGCAGTACCAATTCTTGGAAAAGGCATACTTAAAGAAATGTTTTCCATCCAATCACTAAAATCCTCTGTCAAAAGCATTTTGGCAAATATGAGCAATACAATTGCATGTGTTGAGTTGACATATTAAACTAGGTACAAAATTACAAAATATTTTATACAACCAAATGATTGATCACATACCAAAGAAAAAGATCAGGACATTCAACCAACATTTATTAAGAAATATAAACGCTGCCACCGCCCCTTTCAGTAAATTTACCAAATTTGGACTTTTGACCCCCCCATATTCTTCCATTTTAAACTTCTGACCTCCCCACAACTTCCATTTTGAAACTTCTGACCCCCCCACAACATTCAAATTCTAACTTCTGACCGCCCCACAACATTCAAATTCAAACATCTGACCCCCCCCAGTTTTTTTCCGACCCCCCATGGCTTAAATAATACCCGGCCCTAAAAGGGTGCCAAGGTGGCACCCATCAGATTCTTAAAAGCAAATATATCATATTACCATAATCTGGAAAAAATTACGTTCTTATTCTACTTGACGGTCATACCTTGATTTTAAAAGCAGTGTTCCTTGACTACATGTCTTAGAGACATGTGATATACTATACTGTTTAGATATCAAAAAATGAAACAACAAAACATTTAAGGTGTTCATATTTAAATTTTTGATGCGCCATCTCCCTTTTAATGAATATCCCAAGGACCAGAGTTGGGGCGACTTAAGTGTTTGGGATTAAAACTAACTAAACGATAATTTTTTTCCTTGATTAAACTAAACTAAATTGAATCCTGGAAATTGTTGGATTAAAAGTAGACTAAAGTAAATCATCATTCGATTAACTAAAAACTAAACAAAATGTTTTCAATAAAGGATATTTTTTCATTAACTACTTTATTTGATGAATAACCATAGCATACATTCATAAAATTGAATTGTGATTTAACAAATTAAAATGTCTATTCAGAATATACAATTATTTAGAACTATTTTCTACTGATTTTCAAATACAGAATATCACATATATCATATATTTCACATGACTTATGTACATTATGATTTTGGCTACTATAGCAGCTAACATAGTATGTTTAACTTTAAAAAACAAAACAATTAAACAATTAGAAGTTCATAAGTCACAACTTTCTCGAGTAACGCCTAACCTGAATTTAAAACTTATAAAATTATATTACAGATCATCTGCACATCATAGTTATTGTAGACTCGTGTCCATATGGATTGATCACATTTTTAGCCACTGTTTTTTTAGCATCTACTAGTACATGGAAACAAAATCAGAGGCAAATTTGTATGATATAGACACAAAGGTATAACAAGACCTATTGTTTCTGAAAGCCTTGTTTTCAGTTTATCAAATAACATTTGAAATAAGCATAGAGCAAAAACAACACTAATATAGACTAAAACTTTTCTTTAGATTGAAGTACATGTAAAATGTCCTTGATGTGCAAGACATGAGGAAATGAACATACGTGTTCTACCATCCTTTAAATTAGAACCAATATTTAGCAAGCACTGTAAAGGTGAAATCAAACAACAACTAATAAACACTTCATTTTAAGTTCAATGCATCTCTAACTAGTCGCAAAGATACACGTACATGTAGCTTGCTTTAAGGACCCTATTACATAATGGTCATTGTTCTTATGTTAGTATTGATAAGAAATTTCCTGCTTTTTAAATTGGTTCCCTGCAAATGGCTACCACTATCTCGAAAATATGTTTGGTTGGTTATTTTTTACTCTAAACTAATTATGATTAAAATGGATTTTTTTTATTAAACTAAACTAAACCGAGATTTTTGAGATCATTCAATAAACTAAACTAAATTCAACAAATTTTGATTAAACTAATCGATTAAAACTAATCTAACCACCAACTGTGCCAAAAGCGCCCACATGCACACAGTACAATACTACAAAACTAGACTGGGCATGTCCGACAGAGATGGTTCTGTGCGTGTTCTGAAGCATTATTAATGCAGTATGAAGTCCTTGAACTGGCTATTGGTTTTCGTGAATCGACGATTTACTTTTCACTCTTGATGAAATGGGCGACCCCAGTATTATAGGACCTGAAACAGTAAGATATGTTGGTTAAGAGATGGAGTCATACCAATGGTGTAACAATACATTGGAAGCGTTTTAAAAAGCCAAAAATGCCTTTTAACCATTGCTATATGGTTATGTACATTTCCCAATTTTTGAAGGCATTGTCAGTCCATCTTTATCGCGGTAGGTAGGTCATAAATGAGTTATAAAGAGTGCTGGTTCCGCTGGCTGCTCACTCCTGCCTCAGTAAGGGTAGGCAAGCATGCAGAATGTGAAGTCCGTCATTACTTTTGAACTTTGGTCTATTTACTTGGATGTTCATGGCACCTAGAACTTGTCTTTGCCAGTGTCCTTTGGAATTTTCAAGGAACTTTATCTTTTCACACCCGATGCATTGAATGGTAGTTGTCTTTTCTG
>JAGTTF010000375.1:0-13962 GCA_019095985.1 Streblospio benedicti
GTTTGAGAACACCCTGATTCCGCAGCACCATTTGTGTATCAACTGTCACAGTAAATGGAGTGTCTCGCTACCCCCGTCAGGAATACAGCACATGGGTATTACAAACATTGAATCTCCCCTTGCAAATTCACCCACTAAGTCCTGTGGACAAGATCCGCTACCAACTTGGCTTCTAAAGAAGCTTGTTAATCCTCTGCTTCCTGAAACGACTCATATTATTAATAAGTCTCTCGCTTAATCTATGAATAGAAGTTTGCCATCTCCTACGCAATGAGGCTGGAAACACTGTGCTGGCACGAGTCCACTATGGACAACTTTACCACCGCCAAGCACGTCCGCACAGGAGTTATTATGTTGTGGATGAAAAAGGAATTGCAATGTAAGGTGCCAGTGTAAAAAAGCTAACTTAAAATGCACTGCTTTATGCTTTTGTGATAGGGAGGTGCAACTCTACCAACTGACTGAATATCTAGCTTTTGTTACCAGTTACGGGTACCATTTATGGTAATAGGTAATATGATATATGATTTCCATCAATAAAATATCATTCAAATAATCTTTTGTACTGTTTATGTTAATAATTGACCTTAAAACATGAGGAAATATACCACATTGACATCATTATCTCTATTACATACAAAGATATTAGTAGAAATGTGTTCAATCGTAATGGCGGAAACAAAATGGCCGCCAAAACTAAACGAGGCAAAAGCTGCGATGCCTCCATATCCAAATCTTAAACATATATGTTTCTCCTCATTTGTGCCAAATTTGACGCTTTAACACGACTTGCTGAATTTTTTCACCCTTTGCTGTGGCTAATAGGCTTATGTGTGGCTTAAACAAGTCTATGTCTAGGACTCAAATCAGTTTGTTGTCGCCAGCGGACCTTACTTACGAATCGGCTCTTCAAAATTGTTTGGCTGCTGAAATGACAAAGAGAGCAAATGTTGATATGACTGGCTCTGCATGTTCATCCACCGCGGAAGTTCACCGTATACAAGGGAGGAAGAGGCTTTCAAACAACATAGTGACAACATTGGAGATGCAAACATGAAATGTAAATGTTGTGGTCGGAAAAATCACAAAACAAACAATTGTAGATTTAAAGATGCTGTTTGCCACGCATGTAACGTTAGAGGTCACATAAAACCTGTTTGTCCTAATAAATCTAAAAATGCCACATCTGATGTTGAAAATAGGAAAAGTGTCAAATATGTAGAAATGGATAGAAATTCTGGTGATGATGACAATGATGATCATGGTGTGTGTGATTTTGGATTACATTCCTTGTTCAAAATTCAAAATGATTTGAACAATACTGCAAATAGTGTAAAACCATACAATGTACAAGTTTTAATTGATAATAAACCACTCCGTATGGAACTAGATTCTGGTGCAGTAAGGTCAACAATTAGTGAAAGCTAAGGTCAACAATTAGTGAAAAGCTAACTTTGTTCATATTCCAATAAATCAAAGCAAGCTTGTGTTCAAAAGTTATTCAGGTGATGTTATACAAATGTTAGGTTGTATAGATGTTAAACTTGATTATCAGGGTCAGAAATCTGATGCTACTTTGTTTTTTGTTAAAAGGTTCAAAACCATGTTTGTTAGGTCGTGATATCATGTCTAACATAAAATTAAATTGGAAACAGATTGTACAGGTACATAAGGTAGATAAGATGTCTGCATCTAATGAAAAAAATTGTAATACAAGTGTTGATACTATTCTCAAATCATACAAGGACTTGTTTGTTGTAGATAATAAGGGAATTAGAGATTTTAGAGCCAAGTTGACTCTTAAGAATGATGCTATTCCAAAATATCAAAAATCACGCCCTGTTCCATATGCTATTACAGATAAAGTTGATAATGCTTATGAAAAATTGATTGAAAATGATATTTTATATCCAGTTGAGTATAGTGAATGGGCTTCTCCCTGCGGTATTGGTGCCAAAGTCAGAATCTGATGAGATTAGGGTTTGTGGTGATTACAAGTATTTAATGAAAATTTGGAAAATGATGGCTACAAGTTGCCAAATGTGCAAGATCTGTTTGTCATGTTTGCCAGAGATGGCACACCCCCTAAGTACTTCTCATTATGTGATTTGTCAGGTGCATTTAACCAGTTGTTACTAGATGATCATTCAGGGAAATTATCCAGTGTCATCCAGGCATGACTAGAATGAAATCTTTAGCTAGGTCTTATGTGTGGTGGCCTGGAAACATGATTAAACATACTTTGTGTCCTCCATATCATCCATCTAGTAATGGATTGGCCGAGAGATATGTACAGACGTTTAAGAAAATGTTTAACAAGGTCACTGGAAGTACTTTTTGATTGTGAAAGTGTCCAAAGTTCTCTTCCGTTATCGTATCACGCCTCACACAATTACAGGACAGACTCCTGCAGAACTGTTTTTGCATAGGGCACCTAGGTCATTTCTTTCTTTGGTGAAACCAAGCTTGAAAGATAAGGTTGAAGAACGTCAAGCAGCTAGTAAGAAATTTCGAGATGGATGTCATCCTGTACCTAGAACTTATGATATTTTCCAACGGGTTAAGATTAGAAATGTTGGGACTCTGTCAAATGGATTCCACGTACTATTGTTGAAAGAAAGGGGCCTTCAACATATCTTGTTAGAACCTTAGGTAATAAGAAACGTTTTGTGCATGCCGATCATTTAGTGCATGATGATTCACAGGTGGAAGCTCATGATGAGAGCAATCTTTTGAAACTGCCTGTTGAAAGTTCCAGAATGTTACCTCCTTTGTCTAATGAAGTTAAGTTACCTGATCTAAGTGTACCAAGTAGTATAGTTCAAGAGCGAGCTATTTCGACACCTGTCAAAATTACAAATGGTTCGGAAAAAGACGTATCACCTGTACTACGTAGATCAAACAGAATTGTTAGGGCTCCAGTTAAGTTAGATTTGTAAAATGTAACATATACAATTATTGTAAGTGTTGTAATCACACGTTTACAAGGGAGGAATGTTGTATGTTAGCGGTTCACCTGTAAAAGTCATACTGTACTATCAACAAGATCGCAGTATGTAAAAAAGTCAGTCAATAAAGATGTCAGCCATTCATGTGCTTGTCATAGAGTATTATCCATAAAATCCATCATCATCAAATGCAACAATAACGCTATGATCAGACAATCCCGAATAATGAATCATATTCACTTCCATTTATCTAATAAAGATTCATGGATGACCATTCGTGGGGGCCATACTGAACTTTAAATCAAAGCGTCATCTTCTTAAGTGAAATGGTTGTTAGGGAGCATCTATTAGATCTTCCATGATGCACCACACACGTCTCGTCCACTTGCAGGTGCCCGCCGTTGCCATGGTACCCACGGGCGTCAACATCAAAGAGCCGAGCCTCGTCAGTTGTAAAGTACTACGTTCATTAAAACAGCTGATTTAAGCAGTAAAATAATTATAGGAGAGACTATAATGTCACAGTCAGGGTTCGCAATTTGGGAGGTTTTTTTTCAAAAAAGCAGGCACGCCCTGGTTTTAATGGGTAAACGTGGGCAAAAGTAGGTTTTTATGGGTAAAAGTGCAAGATTTGTCACTACAGAAAAAAATATCCTTTTGAGAAATTTTGCGCATGTCTTCTTTACATGCATAACAGACGATCAATACTTATCTGCTATTACTCTCTTCTTAAGTCTTGTGTTATTGATGAAATCCTTCACTCAAAAGATAGCAACCCTCTACCAAACTATGATGACCTCAACAACCTACTAAATGATTTAAGTGACTTTTTTCAACAAAAAATTGCCAAAATTAGAAAAAATCTAGATGCAGACTTAATTGATGAACCAATAGCAACTGTATGAACATCTGTTCTACCGATTGTTGATGTGCCACCAGCAGCACAATTTACATCTTTTGAACCTCTTACTGAGGATCAGGTAAAAAAGATAATTCTGTCATCGCCAACCAAGTCTTGCCCGTTGGATCCTATACCCACATGGTTACTAAAAGAGTTGTCCAATACACTGGCTCCAGTCATAACAAAAATTGTGAACCTTTCTCTTCATCTTCCTAGTTCTCTCAAGCAAGCCCTTGTTATCCCTCTTTTGAAAAAGCTCACACTTGACAAAGAGATTTTCAAAAATTATCGACCTGTCTGGAACTTAGCATTCATATCTAAAGTGATCGAAAAAGCCAGTCCGCAACAGCTTTCGGCCATATGGATTCCCATAATCTCCACACACCATCCCAATCAGCATGTAGACCACTGCACAGCACTGAGACCGCCCTGTTAAAGATACAAAATGATGTGCTGTTCTCTCTTGATGCGTCTAAAGGTGTCTTACTTGTTCTTCTTGACCTTAGCGCGGCTTTCGACACTATTGACCAGGATATCCTACTTTCTCGTCTTCAGTCCAGAATATGTGTTACTGATACAGCTCTTAAATGGTCTCAATCTTACCTTACAAACCGTTATAACAAATTGTTATTTCATTTTATTCTTTATTTGATCTTTTTACTTTGAATTCTTTATTCCAACTGTCAATAAATCCAACAATTCCCCAAAACTATACAATACCACATAATCATAAGTATGTATTTATAATCCCAACTAAAGTACATTACAGTACAGATTATACTACGCAAAAATACCTGAAGATTTCATGACACTTCATGACACTCCCAACACAAAAGAAAAAATAATAAATCACAATTGCACAATTATAAAAAATAAAGATTAAACACATACATGGAGTCTCTTACAACACTCTCAGCTGGAAGTGTAATCTACTAGTTCACTGGCCACCATCTCCTGGCGAATCCCCTATATAGTACAATAATTTCATCATTTGGTAAAACATCCTCCCAGTCCAGCTTTATATCCCCCATTTTTTGTAAGAAAAGCTTGGCTGTTGACATCACAGAATGTATAAATGTCTTGTGCAAACTCTTCAATCTCCCTAAAAATCAGAAAATAATTATCATGGAAATTTTGGGATTTTCACATTTCCATGGCCATCCAACATAATATTGATTCTTTTTATTAGAAACATATTCTTGAAACACAGCATATGCTGCTTCCACTTCATCATTTGTATCTCCGTTGATGCGCTAGGAAAAACAATTGAATGTTGAATGCCTGATGATTTATTTTTTCAAGCTAGTCAAAAATCTTCCACATTAACCTTCTCTGACTCATTGTAAGTGGTTTTCCAAAAGCAAGTCTGGAGATTGGGATTTTCACATTTCAATGCCATCCAACATAATATTGATTCTTTTTTATTAGAAACATATTCTTGAAACACAGCATATGCTCTTCCACTTCATCATTTGTATCACAATCATTGCTTGTGCCTGATGTTTCAAGCTTCCAAAAATCTTCCACAAACCTTCTCTGACATTACAAGTACAAAAGTGGTGACTTGTGAATCACTTGGCGTCTTAGCAGTCAATGATAAAAAGACCACTCTTCTACTCTGCTTCCCACATTTCATTTTCGACCAGTGATGATCCATCCTAGCAACGACTTCACAAAACTACAGACCTTTATTTATCTCCACCCTTTCACCTGTAATCATTTCCCAGTAATAGTCGTTACCAATCAAAATCCGCTAAATTCTGCATGATTGATGGCCAATTATCTTTTAAGTTGTAGCAATTCAAAATCTCACTATTTGTTCTGGTTAACTTACCAGTAATCTGGGGCACAACATCAAAGCTCAAAGGCATAACAGAACCATCTTTTAATGATATACTGGCTTCAACAGTCGATGTATTTAGAATGACAGGCTTCTCAGACCCAAACGTCAGGACAGACAGGGATTTGGGTGATCGCCTCTCTAGACCTAGAGTATCCGCTAATCTCTCAGTAATATAACTACACTGACTTCCACCATCAAACATCAACCTAATTTCCACGCTGCGATTATTACCATGCATCAATGCACGGGCAGTTTGCATTAATACTTTCTCACCCGTTACCAACAAACCCGATTCTGCTGCAGTAGTAGTGATCTCTTGACCATCCTTAAACTGATGTGGGCAAAGACTCCTATGATGCAAATCGCTTTTACAGTACACGCACGTCCTCTTTATCTTACATCTGTGGTCTGGCTGCAGAATCTGTAAGCATCTAAGACAAGATCCCTTTAACACAGACTTTCTTTCAGCAATGGTGGGAAACTTATCACATTGATCACTCCAATGCATATCAGATTTGCAAAACACACATTTCCTTGTAAATACTCTTGGTCTTTCATTCACTACCAGTGCTTCAACTGTTGAATGATTCACATGCGATATTGATTCTTTTACCTCTTTAGTGTTATCACATCTCGAATCAATATAATTATCAAGCTCTTTCCTTAATGAATCAATGGACCAATCGAAATTCCGGTCATCCAAATAAATCTTTACTTCACCCGGTAATTTATTCCATATCACAAACACAACAAAATTGTGCTTTGTATCTTCCTGCAAAGCTTCTAGCGCTCTCAAGTGTACATTCAAAGAATCATACATATTTCTCAAAACTTTGCGGTTGTTTGTGGAAGATTTCATATCTAAAATGGCTTTGTAATGAGCATTTACAACCTTTCTTTTATTGCAGTACCTTTTCAAAAGAAGATCTATAGCAACATCATAGTTTGAGTTCGTCAGCTCCAAGCCACTAACTAACATTTTTGCTTCTCCTTCTAAATTAAGTCTTAAGTAATTAAATTTCTCTATTGGATTCAAACTTTTATTCTTTCCCACACTACTTTGAAATGATTCCCAAAATGTTTGAAATGATAAAATGTCACCTGAAAACTTCTGAAGATCTATTTTTGGTAGACGCACACATCCCTCATTTTGTTGAGACCCATGACTTCTTTGAAGCTCAGCTTTTAAATTGTTGTTTTCTGCTTTTAATTTTTCAAATGCCATGTTATGTAACTTTTCCCACCTTTCTTCCTCAACCCGCGCTTTCCTTTCTTCTTCAGCAATCCGTGCCTTCAGGGTTTCCATTGCAATTGAACCTTCAGCTATAGCTTCATCGGCATTGTACATTATCTCATCTACACTTTCAGCTTCTTCTGCAACTTTAACTTTTTCTTCTTCCACTTCTTGGGCAATTTTAAACAATTTTTCATTCAAAGTTTTGAATTGAGCATAAAAGGTATTTACCCTTGACTGGGCATGTTCCAGTCTTTTAATTTTGTCCTTGATTTCAGATATTCTCGTTGTTTCCGGTTCTTCCATAATTTTTGTTGTTTTTTCTATATTGTCCACGAGCCTTTTTCTTAAAGGTCCCATCTTTTTTCTTATTTCACTTGCCATTTTTATTTTGCTCTGCTACCATATAACAAATTGTTATTTCATTTTATTCTTTATTTGATCTTTTTACTTTGAATTCTTTATTCCAACTGTCAATAAATCCAACAATTCCCCAAAACTATACAATACCACATAATCATAAGTATGTATTTATAATCCCAACTAAAGTACATTACAGTACAGATTATACTACGCAAAAATACCTGAAGATTTCATGACACTTCATGACACCGTTCCCAAGTCATCTTCCTCAATGGCGTGTCATCAAAAAAGCACTGCTGTGCTTTTCTGTGTCCCACAAGGCTCTGTACTAGGTCCTTTTTAAATTCGTAATCTATACAGGTCCGGTGCATGATATAGCTATCAAACACGGTCTCAGTATACATATGTATGCCGATGACACTCAGATATATACTGAGTTTGACCTTCACCTCATTCAGCTCATGAAGCCAGACACAAGATGGAGGCTTGCATAGCTGATATAAGAGCTTGGATGCGTGTGAAACAAGCTTCAACTGAATGAAGCAAAGACTGAATTAGTAGCTATAACCCCCTCCCGACATAAGGATACAGTTGACATTGAGTCAGTTAGAATTGGGAACAGTAATATCACACCAACATCAACTGCTCGTAATTTAGGGGCTACTTTTGACCAAAACATGACACTTCAACCTCATGTGTCTGCCCTTGTTAAATCTTGCAATTGGCATCTTTGTCGTATTGGACAGATTAGGAAGTTTCTCACAATGGAAGCTTCTGAGAAAATTGTTCATGCCTTCATCAGTTCTCGCCTTGATAATGGAAACTCACTTCTTTATGGTTTACCCGACTGTCAAATCCAACGTGTACAGCGTGTTCATAACACTGCTGCACAGATCCTAACTCTAACGAAAAAGCATGATCATATAACTCCTGTTTTGAAAAGCCTTCACTGGCTCCCTGTCAAGCAACGCATAATTTTCAAGATTCTAACACTTACTTTCAAATGCCTCACTGGACTTGCACCATATTACCTGTCTGAACTCTTACAACCATACTCACCACCTAGATTACTGCGGTCATCAAATAATCTATTGCTTATAGAATTTAGATCAAGAACCAAGTCTTATGGTGATAGAGCTTTTAAAACAGCAGCACCTAAATTATGGAATAAACTTCCACTGTCTATTCGACAATCCAAAACTCTTGCATCTTTTAAATCACAACTAAAGCACCATTTGTTTAAGGAGGCCTACAAGCGTACATGAACATTTAGTGGAATTTACGCTATAGAAATTGTATTGTATTGTATTGTATTGTATTTCAAATCACGGTAGACTTTGACAAAGATGTGTAGCCAATTTCAGTGTTTTGCGGTTACTACAGGTGTCTAATATTAGGTTTCTAATAGGTTTCTAGTGTTAGATACAATTTCTAATCTTCGTTTTCTATAAAGAATAAGGATTGTTAAACATTGCAAAACCAACATAAACACTCTGTCAACGAGCTTTGTGACAGTGGGGGCTCGCGGGATTTTTAGTGTGGCATTCGCGGCAATCTGCATCCTAAAGAAAGTAATCAAGAGATTGGCTAATGATGTTATACAGTGTGTCAAATGACTGTGGAAAATATAGTACCTCAAGTAAATTTACTCTTTGATAGGGAGCTGTCACAAAAGTGTGCAAGTATTTGCAGTGTATAATATAGGTTACATGGTTGTTGTTATGTTTTCATGTATTAGTATCATATATAGTATGTAATGTAGTATTGGAGGGTTTTATGTCGTGGATAAGAAAAATGAGGCTGCACTGAACGGGTGTGAGATTGTTCAAATAAAGAATAAAGATTGTTAAACATTGCACGAGTAGTCACCAAAAAACCAACATAAACACTCTGTCAACGAGCTTTGTCACAATCTGGACTAAAAGTACACAGCCACACCTAGCCGTTGTCTCATCAAAATTGGCTCCCCCTATATAACATCAATATCCCACCCAGGTGCAAAGTCTAATGACTTGTATTGATGCGGTTTGCTGCTGGGTTGAATATTGTTCTTTTATTGCTAGCTTAAGTGCATTGAATATCAGTAAAATATAATAAAGGGCCTTCTAGAAAACAAAATGTAATTGGCAGAGTGTCCAAAATTGACTCACTTCGGTGTTGCCTGGCAGCTCATAGTCGTGTGCAGTTTGAACAAAATCGGTTCATCGGTACACCCTCTAATTTCTCAAGAGCTGGACACACATTTCATTGCATCATTCCCACCTGTATATCATTTCCTTTACAATATTGGGTTATGAGTGATATGTACAGTAAATCTTACTTCTCTGTTCGTATTTCAGATGCCCGCGAGATGGACACGCATAAACGAATGTGTCAAAATGAGAGCGCAAAACGGCAGCAGCACTGTGACTACTATTGGTCCATCAAAGACACCGACTGGTCGGACACCAAAGACCACGGAATTCACACCGACTTCTGCATCGTGCCGTAAGGCTTATGAGCCATCAAGGAGAGTGAGCCATCACAACTTGAGAGCTCGCTCTATGAGACCAGAATGTTCTTAGAGTATAACACAGAGGCAACCAGCCACAAAGGAACAATTCTGGTACCACCAAACAACTGTCCTAGTTGCACAAGTGTGTTACCGCAGGCTGATCCAAGACCGTCCTTTCCTCTATTATATACCGTATTCCCACCGCATTAAAGCCCATGGGCTTATAAATAAAAACAGCACTTTGGACCTTTTAAAAATGGAAAAGTTCCCACTTACAAGCCCAGGGGCGTATATTCGCATACTACGCCCCCCCTATTTGGATGAATAAGCATTGATTTTTGACTATATAGAGCCACCAAGTTTCTTAACCATGGGTTCTTGCACGTGTTACTGTACGGTACTAGTCTACCAACGCGGGCGATGATGAGTGTACTGACTTTTGACAACGTGCACATGTTTTTCCTTTAATCATCAATGGTATTATTAGTTTCATATCTTTTCAGCAATGCTGTCTTCATATTCGGCCATTGTTACAAGAATTTCATAGCATGGTAACATCTACAAAAAACCTATTTTAATAAATATTTGAACTCGGAAGTTCGCCATTATAAATCATACTCACGCACTGGAGATATACCGAAAGCATTTATAAGGTCTAATCTTATTTTTCTTCGACAGAGTATTTCATTTCCAGTTGCTGAAGAGAAAATTCATATGGGCATAACCACCTTCCCAGAGCTCTGGCAGCCATAGAAGAGACCTACCCCTTGAAATCCTCTGTAGTCTAGCACTATTCTATTTGATACATGGCCGTCTTATAACTGACCATGTGCACTAACTATTCAAAAAATATTTAAATAAAAATAACTGGTTTGACACCTATTGGGTATAAGCTTAATTTTTGTACCATATCTATAATCAGTAAATAATCGGAACCACGCCTACTTTTTAGTTATATCAACTTTGAACAGCACCGGCGTGTTCGACCGAATTTTTTGCTCATTTTGTATTGATTTGGTGGTCTGAGACCTAATGAGGGAAATGATGAATATTATATTTTGCTTAAATATATACTTATGATGTCTGCAACATGTCCAAGTCATGTTATGCCACTTAGAATTTTATTTCTTTGCATATTCATGCATTTAAAAGTTATAGGCTTACAAAATATGCAATAAGTTCTATATCATGTCTTACGTTTGAACGCCTGAAATCGCACTTTTTGGTAGTTTAATGCTTCAAAATGAACATTAATGCTAGTTTAGTATATAAACTTTAGATAACATCACCAGAAAATGAAACAAAATTCATTCTAGTCCAACAGCAGCAGCTCTTTCAGAAAAATATTATTTGAGTGTTTGTTTCTCCCAAACTGTACTTTCTAGGCCACTTGCAGCAAAGGTAAAGTGTTGTTTGTAAATATCCTTTAGCCTATTTCTTCATTGTTACAGACCGTATAAACATACAATTTTGGGGTGGAATATACCTAATATTGACTCCTCTAGAAGTCTACAAAGATCCATTTGAGGTCTTTTTACACAGGGGTCCGGATTCATTGTCACGCCATTTTCGTCACATCATAGATTCACTTTTGATTGATGTAGGATGTTTTTTTCTTGAATTATGTAGTATGCATGGACACTGACAACAGACAGAAACATAAAAAATCAACCCAGCTGCTATAGTTATGCTACTGGATGGCCATAAAAGTGGCCCGGACAAAAAAATAATAAATTTTGTACAAAAAGCTAACACTGATTCGCAATGAAAAAGAGTGTTTTTCAAGGAAAATAGCACATATTGTGTTTGAGAATAACATAATGTGACAAAATAACCAATTTACTGGACATGTCATACCACATATGAAGGGCTATAAGGTCTCAGACCACTAAACAAATGCTCAATTGTAAGATCTATTAACAATGTAATAACCAGCCCCCCTCTACCCTGCTTAGCTTTGAGTGTTGGCCAATAATCTTATTTTTCTTCGACAGAGTATTTCATTTCCAGTTGCTGAAGAGAAAATTCATATGGGCATAACCACCTTCCCAGAGCTCTGGCAGCCATAGAAGAGACCTACCCCTTGAAATCCTCTGTAGTCTAGCACTATTCTATTTGATACATGGCCGTCTTATAACTGACCATGTGCACTAACTATTCAAAAATATTTAAATAAAATAACTGGTTTGACACCTATTGGGTATAAGCTAATTTTTGTACCATATCTATAATCAGTAAATAATCGGAACCACGCCTACTTTTTAGTTATATCAACTTTTGAACAGCACCGAAGGTTTATATCGATGTTCATTCTGAACCATTGATGGAAAATAGTGAAACGTGTCGGAGCTTCTAATATCGCCCAAAGCATGACCATGGTATGACCGTATGTGTACGCATACGAGCACAGGATTTCTTTTTTAGGTGTGTTACGTTGTTTTCACGTGTCTTTTTGGTCACCATCTGGGTTCAGGGTGCACGAATTATCAATTTTCATCGATTTTTTGGCAGGGAAAAATATTTTTATTCTCACTTATTGGCCCATGGGCTTATATTCGAACATTAAGCCCATCTTCGATGTTAAGCCCATGGGCTTTTATGCGCGGGAATACGGTACTTTGAAGGGACAAAAGTGGGGGCATCATTTCACAGCTCACGTAAAAATTGCAAAGCGGTGGTGAATGCATCATACTATGAGAGCAATGGACACCGGTACTACTTTGACACCAAGAGTGAGGTTTTGCTGACCTCAAGTGCAATGGGATTTTCAACTTCTTACTTGCGCCACTTACAAGGCCTCACAACGTTTGCGCATGCTCCCTTCAAGGCCTTAGCGGATGAGTACAATGCCACACAGCAACATGGTAAGTGATTCCACATCACATACTTTTAGTTATTGATCGCCCTATTAAAGATATGCCAGAGTGATTATTCACCTCGGAAAACACAATCAGCATGCGTACATTCATTGTAGTTAAACACTACATCCATCCAGCTGACAGCAAAATGTATGGAGTTCTATCCTTGTAAACCAATACATGTATGTTTATTTCAAAATACAATATAGATGCACTCAAACAAACAACATTATGATGCAATGGTTCATGCCACAGTGCAAAATACATTTGTCGGAGGTCATGGACTGGCGGTGCTCATTGCATTGTCAGTTTGTTGACCATTGCAAACAGGTAACGCATCGTCAATGATTTCAGGCTTATGAGAAAGAACATGAATAAAATAACCTACAAAGACCATATTTTGGGTGGCGACTTATTTAAAATCAATACACGTACATGTACTGTTATGAAGATTCTAGAAGACCGAGGATGGTATAGACAGGCACATTCTAACTATTCGTTTACTCAAAGATGGTCCTAAACTATACAGATTTCATTGTCTTAGCTTACATTAAAGCCATTGTAAGTGCACCATTGGAATGTACAAAGTTATTTAAAGCAATAATTACTCAATGGGCATAAATCCATATTCAAGAAGCTTTATACATTACATTTAGGTGTCATAGTTGAACATTAAAAACAGATTAGAAAATCATGTCTACATGTGACATGTCCTGAATTTATTCACTCTAGGCACTATGCTGTATAAAACATTCTAAGTAATAGTCAAACTAAATCAGTTTGCCTGTAACTTTGCAGTATTATGGTCAACCAGCAATGGGCATTTACACACGTTTATTAACACACAATTTCAAGGATAATAATGTAACTTTACAGCTTTTTTTGAAGACCTGTAAATATAATTATTCACACCTTTCATTTGTCTTCAAAACCTTCATTTACAAACTTCTGTGCTTGTTGTAGTATGTCAAAGACCACAGGGGCAGGCTAAATTTGCCAGGAAGACTGCATCATACAGCACAAAGTGGAACCTCCATGATTTGCGGCTGGAGTATGGGTGGTACATCTACAATATCGTGGATATAGCAGATCGACGCAACACTCTTAGGTACTGTATGCCACGTCTTTACAGACATTTCACAGTACTATTTACGAAATCCTCTTCCTTCACCATACACCGGGTGTGGCCCGTAGACAACATACAGGCACTTGGGACTTGCATAGTTCCTTAAAGTCAAGTATTATTTTCCTTACAAAATTCTTAACTACGTCTTAACAAGGTAGAATTTCTGCTCGCTACAAAGCTGCAAGCACACATGAT
>JAGTTF010000376.1:0-16527 GCA_019095985.1 Streblospio benedicti
ATCATTAGATATTATAGACATATAGAGGTGGTCACCATCATTAGATATTATAGACATATAGAGAGGTGGTCACCATCATTAGATATTATAGACATATAGAGAGGTGGTCACCCATTAGATATAGAGACATGGTCATATGGTACATCAATCAAAAAAAATTAAATGCTCACACCCTCAGAGTACAGTCAAAAGTACAGCCTCACACAGCCCCACCAGAAGCTGTATGCTGTAGTTATAAAAAAAAATTAAATGCAACTCATGAAGCTTCCGTACTTTTCTATTTTCATATGATGGGCAATGAAAAAAAAAGTTTTAAAAAAATTTCGTTAAAATCGGACCAATATTAAAAAATTAAATAAAAAATAAAAAAATTAAATGCAACTCGCGAGCTTCCGTACTTTTTTCTATTTTTCAAAAAAAAAAAAAAAAACGTTTTAAAAAAATTCGTTAAAATCGGACCAATATTAAAGCAAGCTATGGCAGTTTGAATATTTAATGAGTGTATTCTTGAGCCTAGGAAATAGACCCTGTAATTCTCGCAATTTTCAAGCATTTCAAGCCGAAACAATCACACATTTGTATACTTTTTGTACAGGGGGAGTGCTTAACAAGCTCATTTGTATGCATAGCACGTGTCAGGTAGGGTTATAAGGTATTTAATAATTGACCTAATCACTACGTCTAATATATCCCTCCGAGCTCTTAGCCAAAAACACTTTTCTTCTTTCTCAAATATCTCGACTTAATATTGGTCGATTTTTTTGAAATTTTTTTAAAATTTGGTCTTTTCATTTCCCATCATATGAAAACATCATATTCACTCCCCTGTACCCCCATACCCCATTTACACCCCTAAGACACCCCCCATTAGACAGATACCGCCACCCCCCTAGTAAGTGCTTAATACCCCCATTATAACACCTACTACCCCCAGGGGTAATATACACCCTTAACCCCCCCACCCCCTTTTTATACACCTCTAATGGGGGTACACCATATCTTAAACCCCCAGACATATACCCTTAACTTGACCTTTACCTTTGGTCACCCCCAATTTAACCCATCATATCCCATCATCAAAATTATGAAACCCTAATTTATCTAGCACCAGGACACCCAACTTCCCAGGTGGAACACAACACTACTGTATCATTTTGAACGTTCCAAATTTCCATTACGGTACGTTTAATGACCTTGACTAGTTTAATTTCCATGACCTAATGTTAATTTTACATAAATTAATTTAAACCCCCCCATTGACCTTGTTATTTGTATTCCACACCTAATTTAAACAACATTTGGGCACAAAAAATCACCCCCATTAGTGGAAACAATTAATGACCTCTGAATATTGCTTTTTCTAAAATATTTAATATAACCTGAAATATTTATAAAGAAATGAACATAGTCTTTAAGTTTCAATTTTTTTTCTACATTTATGTTTGTGACTTTTTATGATTTTGAAATATTTTTTATCACCAAAATCATTAAAAAATAAGTGGAACAATAATCAAATTATAAAAATTTTTAGGAAAAATTACATTTTTACTATTTTTCATAAAATGGGTCAAAAAAAAAAGCGTTTTCAAAAAATTTTATTAAAATAATTGGTAGACAAATGAGAGGTGGTAAAATAAAGTCATTAAATGCCTACATATTATTCATTGGTCTATTATTCAAGGCAAAAGAGGAAAATCAGAAGTTTATTAAAGAAATTAGGAATTCACCATCATTATTTAATGCCAGGGATGGCCACAGTGCAATTTCTAATTCTAATGGAGAATTGTTAAACCCTCTTTTTTTCAAGTTTTTCTAGACACATGCTATTTTTCATTTCCTGTAATTTAAGCAGAAATAATCAATAAAGCCATGCTAATGAAAGGCAAAAATAAATAAACTCAGCGCTTCCATATGGCCTTGGATGAAAAAAGATGGGAGCTCCTCTAGCTTTATTTTCAGCATCATAAGATGTCAATATGGTTAATTCTAAGAAAATTTTTTCCCCCCACCCCCTCTTTTTATATGGTGCCCCAGCAGACATGGTCATCCAGCTGATCTCTCCCACATTTCAACATACAGTGTAAAATGGAAACACAGCACCCAAAGGCAATTAGATGCAAGATACAGCTCCCAGTTTCTATTTGCAGCATGACTTGAAAAAAAACCTGAGTGATTGTAAAATGGGACCCCATTAAATTATTATCAAAACATCATAAATGCAATTCTCAGACACTTAGCCCCAGCTAATTTCACATTTTCCTCCCCAGGCCCCAAAAAAGACCTCACCAACCCATGAGGCAGTGGCACTTGACAAATGGGAGCCCCCAGTCAACACTACCAAAATAATAATAAGGTTATTAACCTGAGCCTCCGTATTTTCCTACCCCAATCATGGACACTATGCAGCATTTCACAAAAAAACCCCAGCAGACATTAATTTTTCGTATCTGCCCCCAATTTTATCAACATGCAGGATAAAATGCTACCACCGACCCATCAGGTAGTAACATACAATTGACCTCCTGGTGTAATTTTTAATGCAAAATGGGGCAGATGTCAATCTTGGGTTAATTTTAAAAACCTTGACCCCTAATGTATACCTTGACCTAAAAAAAGTGACATCACCCATTTACCCCCTTGACTATTTTTCATATGACCTTGACCTAATTTTAAAAACCTTCGTTAAAATTACAGTTTAAGATGACCTTGACCTAATTTAAATGACCTTGACTTTAATTTTTAATGACCTTGACCTATTTTAATGACCTTACCTCCCCATTTAGTGAAAATGACCCAATTTTAAGGACCTTGACCTATTTTTAATGACCTACTGACCTAATTTAAGTGACCTTGACCAATTTTAATGACCTTGACCTAAACAACAATGACCTTGACCTAATTTTTGTACCTGACCTATTTAATGACCTTGACCCAATTTTAATGACCTTGACCTATTTTTTAATGACCTTGACCTAATTTAAGTGACCTTGACCCAATTTTAATGACCTTGACCTATTTTTAATGACCTTGACCTAATTTAAGTGACCTTGACCCATTTTTTACCTGACCTTGACCTAATTTTTTAAATGACCTTGACCTAATTAAAAAAATGACCTTGACCTAATTTAAATGACCTTGACCTAATTTTAGGTGACCTTGACCTAATTTAAATAAAACCTTGACCTAATTTTTAACCCCAACCTAATTTTAAGGTAATAAAAATAAATAGGTCATCGCGGTCAGAATTAAAAAATAATTAGGTCAAAGGTCACTCAAAATAGGTCAAGGTCATTCAAAGGTGGTCAAAGTGATATTAGATATTATAGACATATAGAGAGGTGGTCACCATAGAGGTGGTGGCCTTATATAATATATGAGGTGGTACCATCAATAGAGAGAGGTGGTCACCATCATTAGATATTATAGACATATAGAGGTGGTCACCATCATTAGATATTATAGACATATAGAGAGGTGGTCACCATCATTAGATATTATAGACATAGAGACAGGTGGTCACCATAGAGAGGTGTTGGTCTTATATGATACATCAAATAGAGGTGAAACCCTCAGAGTACATCAAAAACCCTCAATTAAAAAAAAAATTAAATGCCTTCATGAGCCCTTCCAGTACTTTTTCTATTTTTTCTTAATTTAATCACATGAAATATGTGTATCAAAAAATTAAAAAAAAAAAAAATTTTTTCTATTTTTTCTTAATTCACATGAAATATGAGTATAAAAAAAATTTTTATTCATAAAAAAAAAAAATGTTTTAAAAAAAATTTCGTTAAAAATCGGACCAATATTAAAAAATTAAATAAAATAAAAATATAAATGCATGGGCTTCCGTACTTTTTTCTATTTTCATATGATGGGCAATGAAAAAAAAAATTTTTTAAAAAAAATTTCGTTAAAATCGGACCAATATTAAAATTAAATAAAATAATAAAAATTAAATGCAACTCGCGAGCTTCCGTACTTTTTCTATTTTTCAAAAAAAAAAAAAAAAGAAACGTTTTAAAAAAAATTTCGTTAAAATCGGACCAATATTAAGCGAGCTATGGCAGTTTGAATATTTAATGAGTGTATTCTTGAGCCTAGGAAATAGACCCTGTAATTCTCGCAATTTTCAAGCA
Organism: Streblospio benedicti; assembly: GCA_019095985.1. Taxonomy (NCBI): domain Eukaryota; kingdom Metazoa; phylum Annelida; class Polychaeta; order Spionida; family Spionidae; genus Streblospio; species Streblospio benedicti. The sequence goes on from JAGTTF010000376.1 coordinate 4,140, forward strand.
TTTCAACCCAAAACAATCACATTTTTGTATACTTTTTGTACAGGGGAGTGCTTAACAAGCTCATTTGTATGCATAGCACGTGTCCAGGTAGGGTTATAAGGTATTTAATAATTGACCTAATCACTACGTCTAATATATCCCTCCGAGCTCTTAGCCAAAAACACTTTTCTTCTTTCTCAAATATCTCGCTTAATATTGGTCCGATTTTAACGAAATTTTTTTTTAAAATTTGGTCTTTTTTTCATTTCCCATCATATGAAAACATCATATTCACTCCCCATAACCCCCATACCCCCCCCACCATACACCCCATACCCCCCCAAAACAAACACCCCATACACCCCCTTACACCCCCTACCCCCCACTGCCAACACCACTATTAAACCCCTTATAACATTATCTATATAACATTGTCGATTTTGCATATTTTGTGTCTGTCTGTTTTGAAGTTTGAAATAAAATTTACTTTAAAACCCCACTAGTATCAATTTTACCCCCCCCCCCAATTTTTCTGTACACATAAATAAAGGATAATGTACTGTGAACCCCATGACCCCATGAAAAACCTTATGAAACCCCCCCTAATCAATTTTTCCATTTATTTTTTATCACATATTCATTATCATTTCCAACACTCTGCTGTCCCCCTGGTCATTGACATCATGAAACCCTACCCCCCCTTTCTACTGTATGCTCCCCAGTTTAAAATGACTTTACATTTCCACCAGATTCAATCACCTGTGTGTTTCACAACCCTCCATCTCTCAACCCCCCACAGAAACAATTTAAAACAAGACATGTCTCCCCCCATGAACACTCAACCCCCACCACCAGAAAAAACTGGGAATCCCCCTTACAACCCTCAGGTCACAAGTCCAACTCTCATAATCCCCCGGCCACAAAGCACACAGCAATGGTTTATCCAAGTGTTGGTGAAACCCCTCTGAATTTACCATGTTGCCAAACAAATAATTATCATTTCAGCCCCCCCAAAAAAACAATGCATAAACATTAAATTTTCATGTGGAAACACGGGATATGCTGGTCTGGATTTAAAAACATGTGCATATTAATCATCTCCTGTAAATACATGTGACATCAATATTTTCTACAGATTATTGTCATTTAAGAGACTTGGGTTTTGACACTGAAACCCATCAGGAATCAATACAAAACAAGGTGCCTTTCATCACCCGCCCCCCTTCTACCAGCTGTTACTCCCTATTTTCATATGATTGGCCTGATGGCCCCCCCCTTTTAAAAATCACCTATACCTAAATATCACCTTTACCAATATTACCCCTCAAAAAACCAAAATACAATTCGGGACCTTGCCCCTAAAATGGGTGAATTGGTCTGCATTTTAATTTAGTTCAAATAGTGAAATAATTTTCAAATTGGGAAATTCACAGTCCTAGTGTTTTAAAAACCTTTTCAGCCTTTATAAAACCTCATTGACCATAAATTTTAATACCCCACCCATTTTATCCAATCATACACCCCCCATTAGATATTAAATAAGAAACCCACCTATATTTTGACCTTGACCCATACATCAATTGAGAGAGAGGTGACATTGTTGAAAAAAAAAATTTAAATGACCTTAATTTTAATTTTTTGAACATTTTTTAATGACCTTAAATAATTTAATGAAAAATCACCATATTTTTAATGACCTTGACCCTAATTTTAATTGACCCCCCAATTTTAATGACCTTGACCTAATTTTAATGACCTTGACCTTTTTAATGACCTTGACCTAATTTAAGTGACCTTGACCTAATTTCTCAAAAATTTTAATGACCTTGACCTAATTTAATGACCTTGACCCAATTTTAATGACCTTTAATTTAATGACCTTGACCTTAATTTAAATGACCTTGACCCAATTTAATGACCTTGACCTATTTTTTAATGACCTTGACCTAATTTAAGTGACCTTGACCCAATTTTAATGACCTTGACCTATTTTTAATGACCTTGACCTAATTTAATGACCTTGACCCATTTTTAAATGACCTTGACCCAATTTTAATGCTTGACCTTGACCTATTTTTTTAATGACCTTGACCTAATTTTAATGACCTTGACCTATTTTTAATGACCTTGACCTAATTTAAGTGACCTTGACCCAATTTTAATGACCTTGACCTAATTTAAGTGACCTTGACCTATTTTAATGACCTTGACCTAATTTAAATGACCTTGACCTAATTTAAAAGTGACCTTGACCCAATTTTTTAATTTTAATGACCTTGACCTATTTTAGGTCAAGGTGACCTTGATGGTCAAGGTAATTTAAATAAAAACCTATTTTTAATGACCTTGACCTAATTTTAAAATAAATAGGTCAAGGTCTAATTTTAAAATAAATAGGTCAAGGTCATCAAAAATGGGTCAAGGTGACCTAATTAAAAATAAATAGGTCATCGCGACCCAATTAAAAATAATTAGGTCAAGGTCACTCAAAAAATAGGTCAAGGTCATTCAAAAGGTGGTCACCATCATTAGATATTATAGACATATAGAGAGGTGGTCACCATAGAGAGGTGGTGGCCTTATATAATACATCAATAGAGAGAGGTGGTCACCATCATTAGATATTATAGACATATAGAGAGGTGGTCACCATCATTAGATATTATAGACATATAGAGAGGTGGTCACCATCATTAGATATTATAGACATATAGAGAGGTGGTCACCATCATTAGATATTATAGACATAGAGACAGGTGGTCACCATAGAGAGGTGTTGGTCAGTCATATGAGCCTCACACATCAATGTAGCTGTAGTTATAAAAAAAAGGTGGTGCTCACCCTCACACTTTTTCTATTTTTCTTAATTTAATCACATGAAATATCAAAAAAAATTAAATGCTTAATCCGTACTTTTTCTATTTTTCTTATTTTATCACATGAAAAAAAAAAAAAATTAAATGCAACTCATGAGCTTCCGTACTTTTTTTCTATTTTTCATATGATGGGCAATGAAAAAAAAAAAAAAAAAAAAAATTTCGTTAAAATCGGACCAATATTAAAAATTAAATAAAATAAAAAAAATTAAATGCAACTCGCGAGCTTCCGTACTTTTTCTATTTTTTTTCAAAAAAAAAAAAAAAAAAATTTCGTTAAAACGACCAATTTTAAAAAAAATAAAATTAAACATTAAAAATCGGACCAATAAAAAAAAAAAAAAAAAAAAAAAAAACGAGGACCAATATAGCGAGCTATGGCAGTTTGAATATTTAATGAGTGTATTCTTGAGCCTAGGAAATAGACCCTGTAATTCTCGCAATTTTCAAGCATTTCAAGCCTAAACAATCACACATTTGTATACTTTTTGTACAGGGGAGTGCTTAACAAGCTCATTTGTATGCATAGCACGTGTCCAGGTAGGGTTATAAGGTATTTAATAATTGACCTAATCACTACGTCTAATATATCCCTCCGAGCTCTTAGCCAAAAACACTTTTCTTCTTTCTCAAATATCTCGCTTAATATTGGTCCGATTTTAACGAAATTTTTTTTAAAATTTGGTCTTTTTTCATTTCCCATCATATGAAAACATCATATTCACTCCCCCATACCCCATACACCCCCATGATAACACCCCCCAATTTACACCCCCATGTAATACCCCAATTTTACCCCCCATAATACTATACCCCACTTGTACATACACACTACCTACACTGTTTACTGCCACTGTGTGTAATTTTCCCTATACTATGTGTAGACAACACCAAAATTTTGAAATAAAATTTTACAAATCTGACTAGTTCAATTTATGTGCATTTATTCCTGTACTACATAAATAAAGGATAATCATTGCACCCAATAGTATTGCCATAGAATGAAAAACTACAAGGGGAACACCAACTAATGTGTTTTCCCAAGTTTGAATGTGGATTCAATTAAGAACTCAAATGTGTCAAACCCCTAGTCATTCCCTGTATCTAAAAATGTGGACATACATTTCCCCCAATATCATTTGGTATGTTTCATTTAAAACCTTTAAAATTCCTCCATTTATCCTTTTTCTATTCCAGACCAATTTTCAACACAAGACACCCATTCTAATCCCATGAGTTAGTTCAACACCCACCAGCACCATAACCCCATATTTTTCACTAACCTGTTAAGGCATTGGCCAACTTGAAAAAAATGAAATTTAATGGATTAAGTTTTCAACCCAATTAGTCCCCATGTTTGTTGTATCCTTGACCTTTAAATATACACTTCCAACACCAACAAACACCTAACAATCCACATGGAACAATACCCCCAAGAAATCTTTTTGTGAAAAAGAACCCCATGCCCCATCTTTAAAAATGGGTTAATCAACATTAATAGCCTTTTATGTGTACACCAAAACCACCTAAACCTGGTATCAGTTAAAACACCAAATAAACATTAAATTTTCATGTGGAAACATTACACATGCGCCCCAGGGATTTTTCTGTGCATTTTAATCATCTCCTGTCAAGGTAACATCAATGTTTCAACCCTACAGACCCCCATATGACAAGCCAGACTTGGGTTTGGAACTCTACCAACACCTTCAACACACTTTTACTGAAAGCCCCCTTCCCACATGGTACACCTTCATTTTGGTGCCCTGTTAACATAATGATTTTTGGCCCACACCTGAACATGAACACCTTTACCTCAACCACCCCTCACTCTCATAACACAAGTGGCTTTTAATGAAACCCACCAAACCCTGGTACATTACAATGACCTGGTGTCAATGGTTTTTAAATGAAACATTTTTACCTTTTTATTGTATTTTTGACCTTTAATCACCCCACTGACCCACCTACATCACCCAAAACACCCCCACCCCATTAAACCCCTACCCAACACATTGACCACCAACACCAACATGGGACCTTTGTCTTTTTTTTAACCCCAAAAATTGAAGTTACACCATAAAAAAAATGAATGATCAACCCATAATTTTATTAACACCCATACACCTAATTTAACCCCCTATTTTTTCACAATTTAACACCCAACCTACATTCCCCACCTGGTCACCATCATTAGATACTGACATACAGAGAGTGTGGTCACCATAGAGGGTGGTGGTCTTATATGATACATCAATTTTAGATAAATATGTATTAAAAAATTTAATGCAACCACCCAATTTTATACCTTGACCTTGTCGCCCCATGCAGCAATGACCTTGACCCAATTTAGACCCCTTGACCAATTTTTTAATGCCCTTGACCCTTGACAAAATTTAAGTGACATTGACCCAATTTTAATGACCTTGACCTAATTTAAGTGACCTTGACCCAATTTTAATGACCTTGACCTATTTTTAATGACCTTGACCTAATTTAAGTGACCTTGACCCAATTTTAATGACCTTGACCTATTTTTAATGACCTTGACCTAATTTAATGACCTTGACCCAATTTTAATGACCTTGACCTATTTTAATGACCTTGACCTAATTTAATGACCTTGACCCAATTTTAATGACCTTGACCTATTTTTAATGACCTTGACCTAATTTAAATGACCTTGACCCAATTTTAATGACCTTGACCTATTTTTAATGACCTTGACCTAATTTAAGTGACCTTGACCCAATTTTAATGACCTTGACCTAATTTAAGTGACCTTGACCCAATTTTAATGACCTTGACCTATTTTTAATGACCTTGACCTAATTTAAGTGACCTTGACCCAATTTTAATGACCTTGACCTATTTTTAATGACCTTGACCTAATTTAAGTGACCTTGACCCAATTTTAATGACCTTGACCTATTTTTAATGACCTTGACCTAATTTAAGTGACCTTGACCCAATTTTAATGACCTTGACCTATTTTTTTTTAATGACCTTTTTAATGACCTTGACCTTGACCCAATTTTAATGACCTTGACCTATTTTTAATGACCTTGACCTAATTTAAGTGACCTTGACCCAATTTTAATGGCCTTGACCTAATTTAAGTAACCTTGACCTATTTTTAATGACCTTGACCTAATTTAAATGACATTTACCTATTTTTAATGACATTGACCTAATTTTAAAATAAATAGGTCAAGGTCATTCAAAAGTGGGTCAAGGTGACCTAATTTTAAAAATAAATAGGTCCGTCAATTCAAATAAAAAAAAATAATTAGGTCAAGGTCACTAAAAAAAATGGTCAAGGTCATTCAAAATTGGGTCAAAGTGATATTAGATATTATAGACATATAGAGAGGTGGTCACCATAGAGAGGTGGTGGCCTTATATAATACATCAATAGAGAGAGGTGGTCACCATCATTAGATATTATAGACATATAGAGAGGTGGTCACCATCATTAGATATTATAGACATATAGAGAGGTGGTCACCATCATTAGATATTATAGACATATAGAGAGGTGGTCACCATCATTAGATATTATTGGTCTTATATGATACATCAATAGAGGTGTTGGTCTTATGGTGATCATCACACCCTCACACCCTCAGAGTACAGTCAAAAGTACAGCCTCACACAGCCCCACCAAGCTGTAGCTGTATGTGTAGCTTTTTATTTTTCTTAATTTAATCAAAAAATCAAAAAAAAAATTAAATGCAACTCGCGAGCTTCCGTACTTTTTCTATTTTTCTTAATTTAATCACATGAAATATGTGTATCAAAAAAAAATTAAATGCAACTCATGAGCTTCCGTACTTTTTCTATTTTTCATAATAATCACATGAAAAAAATAAGTAAAATAAAAAAAATTAAATGCACGTTTCGCGAGCTTCCAACTTTTTTCTATTTTTTCATATGATGGGCAATGAAAAATGAAACGTTTTTAAAAAAAATTTCGTTAAAAATCGGACCAATATTAAAAATTAAATAAAATAATAAACATTAAATGCAACTCGCGAGCTTCCGTACTTTTTCTATTTTTATGATGGGCAATGAAAAAAAGAAACGTTTTTTTTCGTTAAAATCGGACCAATATTAAAAAAAATAAAAAATAAACATTAAATAAAAAAAAACTTTTTCTATTTTTCAAAAAAAAAAAAAAAAAAAATCGGACGTTAAAATCGGACCAATATTAAGCGAGCTATGGCAGTTTGAATATTTAATGAGTGTATTCTTGAGCCTAGGAAATAGACCCTGTAATTCTCGCAATTTTCAAGCATTTCGAGCCGAAACAATCACACATTTGTATACTTTTTGTACAGGGGAGTGCTTAACAAGCTCATTTGTATGCATAGCACGTGTCCAGGTAGGGTTATAAGGTATTTAATAATTGACCTAATCACTACGTCTAATATATCCCTCCGAGCTCTTAGCCAAAAACACTTTTCTTCTTTCTCAAATATCTCGCTTAATATTGGTCCGATTTTAACGAAATTTTTTTAAAATTTGGTCTTTTTTCATTTCCCATCATATGAAAAGAAATATGTAAGTATACCCCACCACTACCCCCCATACAAGTCACAAAATTAAAATACACCCCATCACACCCCCATTTAATACACCTTCTTTTTAACTGTATTTATACTGAAATTTTTAAATAACTTACTTTATTCTATTTGTAGTGACTTATTTGTGTGTATTCCTGTTTTGAAGTTAAACATAAATTTAGACACCAAATCCTTACACTAGTTCAATTTTAGTGCATTTATAAACCCCATATAAATAAAGGATAATCATTGCTGTTATTTGTTGCCATAGAATGAAAAAAATGAAACATAAGTGTTTTCCACAAGTTTCAATTTTTTCATTATATTCTCTGTGTTTGCTGTTGTATTCCTTGACATTTGAATTATTTGTTATTTAAATTCACTTACACATAATTGGATCCTTTTCAATCAAGATATGCCAACTTTCCTCCATCTCTTCGCCCTACCTTTTGGCGACCATCTCACAAGAAATGGGTATTTGACCAGCTGTTTTGACTGGCCACCCTTGATTTTTGTAATGCTTTATCATGTTCTAGTTTAAAATAAAAAGGGTCTGGACATATGGTACCCATACAGGACCTACCTCAGCTGTTGGACAAAGAACATCAAAATGGAATTGGAATTATATTCAGCTATTGAATGCCAGTATGGCAACATGCAGGCAATCAACACTCTCAGCCATTAATAAACAGAAGCATAAAAAACAATTTTCAGGTCAAGAGAAACACGGGACATGCTATTGGTAAATTTTGGTCTGTGCATATTAATCATCTCAGCTGATTCCTCCACCCAACATGAACAGGCAGTATAGATTCATAGACCCATTCGCCCATATTTGGTTTTGGATGAACTGAAACTACCTGGTTCATCACTACAAGGTGCCAATGTGCCTGATCATCAAATACCGCCCTTCTACTAATGAAACTCCATTACTGTACTGATTTTGGTATGGTGCCCCATTTTCACCTTCACCCCACTTTAATGACCTCCCACCAACATCAACTCTAGCCTGGTGTAAACCAAAACCTTGAGGGACCTGGTGCAATTGACTCCATATGGCTTTGTGGATGACTTTTTTGTTTGGGAAATTGTGCAGTTCTACCTGCAAATGTGGCTATTTTCACCCTGAGTGATTGTAAAACCTTTAACAGCTTTTAATGACCTTGAGTATTTCTTTTTTTTTAATAATAAATTTTAATCATAACGTTCTAATTTAATCAATCTTCCAGCATCAACATACACCCCCAGACACCCCATACCCCCATGAGGCCCCCATACAGGATTTTTAATGACCTGGGATCTGGTTTCAGTTCTCATTAGATATTATGGGGCATGATGTTAACCATGTGTCATTAACGTCATATATGAACATCTTTATATTATGGTGCATATGTGTATCAAAAAAAAATTAAAGCAGACATCATGACCCAATTTTATCTTAACCACAACATCAACATGCAGGATAATCATGAAAAAAGATTTAAACCTTGACCTAATTTAAGTGACCTTGACCCAATTTTAATGACCTTGACCTATTTTTTAATGACCAAAATGACCTTGACCCAGATGTAATAACCTTGACCTAATTTAAGTGACCTAAAACCCAATTGACCTTGACCTATTTTTAATGACCTTGACCCTATTTTAATGACCTTGACCTATTTTTAATGACCTTGACCTAATTTTTAATGACCTTGACCTAATTTTAATGACCTTGACCTATTTTTAATGACCTTGACCTAATTTAAGTGACCTTGACCCAATTTTAATGACCTTGACCTATTTTTAATGACCTTGACCTAATTTAAGTGACCTTGACCCAATTTTAATGACCTTGACCTAATTTTAATGACCTTGACCCAATTTTAATGACCTTGACCCAATTTTTAATGACCTTGACCTAATTTAAATGACCTTGACCCAATTTTAATGACCTTGACCTAATTTTAATGACCTTGACCTATTTTTAATGACCTTGACCTAATTTTAATGACCTTGACCTAATTTTTAATGACCTTGACCCTAATTTTAATGACCTTGACCTATTTTTAATGACCTTGACCTAATTTAAATGACCTTGACCCAATTTTAATGACCTTGACCTAATTTTTAATGACCTTGACCTAATTTAAGTGACCTTGACCCAATTTTAATGACCTTGACCTATTTTTAATGACCTTGACCTAATTTAAGTGACCTTGACCCAATTTTAATGACCTTGACCTATTTTTAAAACCTTGACCTAATTTAGGTCAAGGTCATTCAAAATTTGGGTCAAGGTGACCTAATATTAAAAATAAATAGGTGGTCACCAATTAAAATAATTAGGTCCTTATATCATAAATCAAATCAAAACCCAGGTCAAGGTCATTCAAAAATATTATAGACAATATAGAGAGGTGGTCACCATCATATTAGATATTATAGACATATAGAGAGGTCACCATCATTAGATACCATAGAGAGGTGGTGGCCTTATATATAGACATAGAGAGAGGTGGTCACCATCATTAGATATTATAGACATATAGAGAGGTGGTCACCATCATTAGATAATATAGACATATAGAGAGGTGGTCACCATCATTAGATATTATAGACATAGAGACAGGTGGTCACCATAGAGAGGTGTTGGTCTTATATGGTCTTTTCACACCCTCAGAGTACATCAAAATACAGTGGTGTAGCTGTAGTTAAAAAAAAAAAATTAAATGCAACCCTCAGAGCTTCCATTACTAGTCTTAATTTAATCACTATGAAATATGTTATTTCACACTTCCCCCACTTTTTCTATTTTTCTTAATTTAATCACATGAAATATGAGTAAAAAAAAAAAAATTAAATGCAATCATGAGCTTCCGTACTTTTTCTATTTTTTTCATATGATGGGCAATGAAAAAAAAAATTAAAAATTAAATAAAATAATAAAATTAAATGCAACTCGCGAAGCTTCCTTTTTTTTTCTATTTTCATATGATGGGCAATGAAAAAAGAAACGTTTTAAAAAAAATTTCGTTAAAATCGGACCAATATTAAAAATTAAATAAAATAATAAACATTAAATGCAACTCGCGAGCTTCCGTACTTTTTCTATTTTTCAAAAAAAAAAGAAAAAAAAAAGAAACGTTTTAAAAAAAATTTCGTTAAAATCGGACCAATATTAAGCGAGCTATGGCAGTTTGAATATTTAATGAGTGTATTCTTGAGCCTAGGAAATAGACCCTGTAATTCTCGCAATTTTCAAGCATTTCAACCCGTAACAATCACACATTTGTATACTTTTTGTACAGGGGAGTGCTTAACAAGCTCATTTGTATGCATAGCACGTGTCCAGGTAGGGTTATAAGGTATTTAATAATTGACCTAATCACTACGTCTAATATATCCCTCCGAGCTCTTAGCCAAAAATCACTTTTCTTCTTTCTGCCATATCTCGCTTAATATTGGTCCGATTTGGACGAAATTTTTTTTAAAATTTGGTCTTTTTTCATTTTCATGATCAAAATTATCAAAAGCTCCAATAGTATGTGCACCAGGAAGAAAATGGCGAGGAAGGGGAACATTGTCATTACTGGTATCATCTATGAAAGAACTCCAAGTTTCCATTCTAAGCGAGGGTAAAATAGTGGACATTGTTTCATTTCCATTCTATTATTCCGATTATTTAGATAAAACTTTAAATATTATTATTTGTCTGTGATTATTTGTATTCCTGGGCCTTAAACATACATTTAGACACCAAAATCACTTACATTAGTGGAATGATAAGCGAGATATGATGCTTTTTTTCTAAAATATTGGTTATTTTGGTGGCCATCTTAAAAGAAATGAACATAGTGGATTAAGTTTCAATTTTTTATTAGATGTATGTGTTTTCGTTGTATTCCTTGACCCTTGAAATATACACTTAGACACCAAAATCACTTACATAAGTGGAACAATAATCAAGATATGAAGCTTTTGTGAAAAATTGCCATTTTGGTGACCATCTTGAAAAAATGGGTATTTGACCAGCTGCCAAGTGGCCACCCTTGATTTTTGTAATGCTGGTATCATGTTCTAGTAGAAAATAAAGTCAAATTCCCTTGGACATATAAATGCATACAGGACCTACCTCAGCTGTTGGACTAGAGAAGATCAAAATGGAATTGGAATTATATTCAGCTATTGAGTGCCAGCAATGGAAACAAGCAGGCAATTTATTGGATTCTAACGGAGAATTGTTAAAACAACTTTCGACGAAGAGACGTCTCTTACACATGCTATTGGTCATTTTGGTGCCCCAGCAGAAATAATCACTCAGCTGATTTCTCCACCCAACATGAACATGCAGTATAAAGATGGAGACACAGCACTCCATATGGCAGTGTGGATGAATAGATGGGAGCTGGTGCCAGCTCTACTGCAGCATGAGGCTGATGTCAATACGGTTAATTCTAAGAATCAAACTCCATTACTTTGGGCTGCATGGTATGGTGCCCCAGCAGACATCGTCATCCAGCTGATTTCTCCTCACAACATCAACATACAGTGTAAAGATGGAAACACAGCACTCCATAAGGCAGTGTGGATGAATAGATGGGAGCTGGTGCGAGTTCTACTGCAGCACGGGGCGGATGTTAACCTGAGTGATTGTAGGAATCGAACCCCATTACATTGCGCAGCATATCATGATGCCCCAGAAGACATTATCACCCAGCTAATTTCTCCTCACAGCATCAACATGCAGGCTAGAGATGGTTACACAGCGCTCCATGTGGCAGTGTGGGAGAGCAATTGGGATCTGGTGACAGTTCTACTGCAGCACAGGGCGGATGTTAACCTGTGTGATTATCGCATGCATCGAACCCCATTATATTATGCAGCATATCAAGAATCCCCAGCAGACATCATCACCAAGCTGATATCTGTCCACAACATCAACATGGTGATAAGCGATGACACAGCGGCCCATCAGGCAGCGAACGG
>JAGTTF010000377.1:0-11365 GCA_019095985.1 Streblospio benedicti
GAAATCACACAGTGTTATACATACGAGTCTAGACGATGTACGTAACTTTCTATCGTTCAACGTAAGGCAGCTACGTTCAGCGTTATCCTACATCACAAGGGAAGTTTTATTTGTCCATATGAGAGGAAATATGTCATTAATTGCCATTATTTCAGTGTATCGTTGCAAATACTACCAATATACTTAACACTCTGGATGTTCAAAGAGTGGTACACATAGCAACAGCGTTCCTGCAACATGGAAACAGCAGTATAGCAGGGAAAGTTTAACTTATGGCAACTGTCACTCATTGTTCTCTTTAATTTTCAAGCTGTCCACATGCACTTTGAACATCTTGCACGTGGCAAGCATCACCAAGCTGTCACTGCAGTCCAAAGAATGCAATAGACAACATAGCAACAGCACGAAACAACCTCCATAGTAACAGATACTATCACCACCACAGTGGGAGTAGCCATGAAATGGCGTCCCTCATGGCATTCGCTGTGCAGTACACGCACACTGATACTATCAGTGGCACTGCGTTGTGCATGCACAGTGAGTGCCCAACAACAGCAACAGCAGCAGGAAGACAACATAGCAACAACATGAAACAACCTCCATAGTAACTGATACCACCACCACCACCACCACACTGGGAGTGGCCATGAAATGGCGTCCCTATTGGCATTCGCTGTGCTGCACACGCACACCGATACTATCAGTGGGACTGCGTTGTGCATGCACAGCGAGTGCCCAACAACAGCAGCAGAAGCAGCAGCACCAGACAAATTAAAGACTTTGGACGGACACGCTATGTCAAAGGTACTTTCCATTTCCAATAGAATTTATCCTAACGTGTATGCACATTCACCATCAAACATACGTGAACGCACTCTCACACCAGAACACAGTGCTTTGTGGATGAGGCAAGGGAGGTGGAAGGTTAGGGCTTTTGAGGGGGGGTGAAGGTCACGGCGTTTGAATGTGTGACAGAGGCTACTTGTTCTTTATGAGGGACACCTATTAAAATTCCGCATACTGCTACAAAATCACATTGGATGCTGAATAGTAGTGAACGTGGACAGGTCTTTGAGTGTCTAGGCCCTATGATGGCGTTTCATGGTACACGGAATTTACATTGCAATGGTGAAAATGGCTCTAATATGATCATAAAATGCATTCCGAAAGAATATGCTGATCAGCTCTCTCCTTGAGCATGCTTTGGACGTCATGGCGCAGCGCCAGGACGTTTGCCTCGTGCACGAGGGGTCTGCGGTTCAAACCCCGGCTGAGGCAGAGAAAAGTGTGTGTACCAGGAAATCACACAGTGTTATACATACGAGTCTAGACGATGTACGTAACTTTCTATCGTTCAACGTAAGGCAGCTACGTTCAGCGTTATCCTACATCACAAGGGAAGTTTTATTTGTCCATATGAGAGGAAATATGTCATTAATTGCCATTATTTCAGTGTATCGTTGGAAATACTACCAATATACTTAACACTCTGGATGTTCAAAGAGTGGTACACATAGCAACAGCGTTCCTGCAACATGGAAACAGCAGTATAGCAGGGAAAGTTTAACTTATGGCAACTGTCACTCATTGTTCTCTTTAATTTTCAAGCTGTCCACATGCACTTTGAACATCTTGCACGTGGCAAGCATCACCAAGCTGTCACTGCAGTCCAAAAGAATGCAATAGACAACATGCAACAGCACGAAACAACCTCCATAGTAACAGATACTATCACCACCACAGTGGGAGTAGCCATGAAATGGCGTCCCTCATGGCATTCGCTGTGCAGTACACGCACACTGATACTATCAGTGGCACTGCGTTGTGCATGCACAGTGAGTGCCCAACAACAGCAACAGCAGCAGGAAGACAACATAGCAACAACATGAAACAACCTCCATAGTAACTGATACCACCACCACCACCACACTGGGAGTGGCCATGAAATGGCGTCCCTATTGGCATTCGCTGTGCTGCACACGCACACCGATACTATCAGTGGGACTGCGTTGTGCATGCACAGCGAGTGCCCAACAACAGCAGCAGAAGCAGCAGCACCAGACAAATTAAAGACTTTGGACGGACACGCTATGTCAAAAAGGTACTTTCCATTTCCAATAGAATTTATCCTAACGTGTATGCACATTCACCATCAAACATACGTGAACGCACTCTCACACCAGAACACAGTGCTTCGTGGATGAGGCAAGGGAGGTGGAAGGTTGGGGGCTTTTGAGGGGGGGGTGAAGGTCACGGCGTTTGAATGTGTGACAGAGGCTACTTGTTCTTTATGAGGGACACCTATTAAAATTCCGCATACTGCTACAAAATCACATTGGATGCTGAATAGTAGTGAACGTGGACAGGTCTTTGAGTGTCTAGGCCCTATGATGGCGTTTCATGGTACACGGAATTTACATTGCAATGGTGAAAATGGCTCTAATATGATCATAAAATGCATTCCGAAAGAATATGCTGATCAGCTCTCTCCTTGAGCATGCTTTGGACGTCATGGCGCAGCGCCAGGACGTTTGCCTCGTGCACGAGGGGTCTGCGGTTCAAACCCCGGCTGAGGCAGAGAAAAGTGTGTGTACCAGGAAATCACACAGTGTTATACATACGAGTCTAGACGATGTACGTAACTTTCTATCGTTCAACGTAAGGCAGCTACGTTCAGCGTTATCCTACATCACAAGGGAAGTTTTATTTGTCCATATGAGAGGAAATATGTCATTAATTGCCATTATTTCAGTGTATCGTTGGAAATACTACCAATATACTTAACACTCTGGATGTTCAAAGAGTGGTACACATAGCAACAGCGTTCCTGCAACATGGAAACAGCAGTATAGCAGGGAAAGTTTAACTTATGGCAACTGTCACTCATTGTTCTCTTTAATTTTCAAGCTGTCCACATGCACTTTGAACATCTTGCACGTGGCAAGCATCACCAAGCTGTCACTGCAGTCCAAAGAATGCAATAGACAACATAGCAACAGCACGAAACAACCTCCATAGTAACAGATACTATCACCACCACAGTGGGAGTAGCCATGAAATGGCGTCCCTCATGGCATTCGCTGTGCAGTACACGCACACTGATACTATCAGTGGCACTGCGTTGTGCATGCACAGTGAGTGCCCAACAACAGCAACAGCAGCAGGAAGACAACATAGCAACAACATGAAACAACCTCCATAGTAACTGATACCACCACCACCACCACACTGGGAGTGGCCATGAAATGGCGTCCCTATTGGCATTCGCTGTGCTGCACACGCACACCGATACTATCAGTGGGACTGCGTTGTGCATGCACAGCGAGTGCCCAACAACAGCAGCAGAAGCAGCAGCACCAGACAAATTAAAGACTTTGGACGGACACGCTATGTCAAAGGTACTTTCCATTTCCAATAGAATTTATCCTAACGTGTATGCACATTCACCATCAAACATACGTGAACGCACTCTCACACCAGAACACAGTGCTTCGTGGATGAGGCAAGGGGAGGTGGAAGGTTAGGGCTTTTGAGGGGGGTGAAGGTCACGGCGTTTGAATGTGTGACAGAGGCTACTTGTTCTTTATGAGGGACACCTATTAAAATTCCGCATACTGCTACAAAATCACATTGGATGCTGAATAGTAGTGAACGTGGACAGGTCTTTGAGTGTCTAGGCCCTATGATGGCGTTTCATGGTACACGGAATTTACATTGCAATGGTGAAAATGGCTCTAATATGATCATAAAATGCATTCCGAAAGAATATGCTGATCAGCTCTCTCCTTGAGCATGCTTTGGACGTCATGGCGCAGCGCCAGGACGTTTGCCTCGTGCACGAGGGGTCTGCGGTTCAAACCCCGGCTGAGGCAGAGAAAAGTGTGTGTACCAGGAAATCACACAGTGTTATACATACGAGTCTAGACGATGTACGTAACTTTCTATCGTTCAACGTAAGGCAGCTACGTTCAGCGTTATCCTACATCACAAGGGAAGTTTTATTTGTCCATATGAGAGGAAATATGTCATTAATTGCCATTATTTCAGTGTATCGTTGGAAATACTACCAATATACTTAACACTCTGGATGTTCAAAGAGTGGTACACATAGCAACAGCGTTCCTGCAACATGGAAACAGCAGTATAGCAGGGAAAGTTTAACTTATGGCAACTGTCACTCATTGTTCTCTTTAATTTTCAAGCTGTCCACATGCACTTTGAACATCTTGCACGTGGCAAGCATCACCAAGCTGTCACTGCAGTCCAAAGAATGCAATAGACAACATAGCAACAGCACGAAACAACCTCCATAGTAACAGATACTATCACCACCACAGTGGGAGTAGCCATGAAATGGCGTCCCTCATGGCATTCGCTGTGCAGTACACACGCACACTGATACTATCAGTGGCACTGCGTTGTGCATGCACAGTGAGTGCCCAACAACAGCAACAGCAGCAGGAAGACAACATAGCAACAACATGAAACAACCTCCATAGTAACTGATACCACCACCACCACCACACTGGGAGTGGCCATGAAATGGCGTCCCCTATTGGCATTCGCTGTGCTGCACACGCACACCGATACTATCAGTGGGACTGCGTTGTGCATGCACAGCGAGTGCCCAACAACAGCAGCAGAAGCAGCAGCACCAGACAAATTAAAGACTTTGGACGGACACGCTATCGGACGGACACACTATGTCAAAGGTACTTTCCATTTCCAATAGAATTTATCCTAACGTGTATGCACATTCACCATCAAACATACGTGAACGCACTCTCACACCAGAACACAGTGCTTCGTGGATGAGGCAAGGGGAGGTGGAAGGTTAGGGCTTTTGAGGGGGGTGAAGGTCACGGCGTTTGAATGTGTGACAGAGGCTACTTGTTCTTTATGAGGGACACCTATTAAAATTCCGCATACTGCTACAAAATCACATTGGATGCTGAATAGTAGTGAACGTGGACAGGTCTTTGAGTGTCTAGGCCCTATGATGGCGTTTCATGGTACACGGAATTTACATTGCAATGGTGAAAATGGCTCTAATATGATCATAAAATGCATTCCGAAAGAATATGCTGATCAGCTCTCTCCTTGAGCATGCTTTGGACGTCATGGCGCAGCGCCAGGACGTTTGCCTCGTGCACGAGGGGTCTGCGGTTCAAACCCCGGCTGAGGCAGAGAAAAGTGTGTGTACCAGGAAATCACACAGTGTTATACATACGAGTCTAGACGATGTACGTAACTTTCTATCGTTCAACGTAAGGCAGCTACGTTCAGCGTTATCCTACATCACAAGGGAAGTTTTATTTGTCCATATGAGAGGAAATATGTCATTAATTGCCATTATTTCAGTGTATCGTTGAAATACTACCAATATACTTAACACTCTGGATGTTCAAAGAGTGGTACACATAGCAACAGCGTTCCTGCAACATGGAAACAGCAGTATAGCAGGGAAAGTTTAACTTATGGCAACTGTCACTCATTGTTCTCTTTAATTTTCAAGCTGTCCACATGCACTTTGAACATCTTGCACGTGGCAAGCATCACCAAGCTGTCACTGCAGTCCAAAGAATGCAATAGACAACATAGCAACAGCACGAAACAACCTCCATAGTAACAGATACTATCACCACCACAGTGGGAGTAGCCATGAAATGGCGTCCCTCATGGCATTCGCTGTGCAGTACACGCACACTGATACTATCAGTGGCACTGCGTTGTGCATGCACAGTGAGTGCCCAACAACAGCAACAGCAGCAGGAAGACAACATAGCAACAACATGAAACAACCTCCATAGTAACTGATACCACCACCACCACCACACTGGGAGTGGCCATGAAATGGCGTCCCTATTGGCATTCGCTGTGCTGCACACGCACACCGATACTATCAGTGGGACTGCGTTGTGCATGCACAGCGAGTGCCCAACAACAGCAGCAGAAGCAGCAGCACCAGACAAATTAAAGACTTTGGACGGACACGCTATGTCAAAAGGTACTTTCCATTTCCAACTTACATTTTAAGTATAGAGGAATACAAAAAAGTGAAAGAAATCATGGTTTGGTTAATTTTTGATAGCCTAATTAGCATAAATCCAAGATGGCCGACCCCAATTTTCGACATAATTCACTTTCTTTTCTCTATATAACCCATTATTCTGTATTCTGTTCACTGCCAAGTTGTTAAAATATACAGCAGGATACCATAATGCTATTTCATAACTGTTATTGGGTATATACTTGCATACACTGGCTCATTTGCATAAAAAACAAAATGGCTACCCCGTCTTAGGAAATTCAAGAAAATCCGATTACCGTCATATCATCAGTTTTTATTATCACTTTGAAGTCATTTAAAAAGCTAAAATTACATTGTAAATATATAGAAATACAAAAAAGTGAAAAATATGATAATGCAATGAATTTATGATATCCTAATTAGCATAAATCCAAGATGGCCGACCCCAATTTCAACATAATTCACTTTATTTTCCCCATATAACCCATTATTCTGTATTCTGCTCACTGCCAACTTACTAAAACATACAGCAGGATCCCCTAATGCTATTTCCTAACTGTCATTGGGTATATACTTGCATACACTGGCTCATTTGCATAAATACAAAATGGCTACCCCGTCATAGGAAATTCAAGAAAATCCGATTACCGTCAGATAATCAGTTTTTATTAACACTTTGAAGTCATTTAAAAAGCTAAACTTACATTATAAATATAGAAGAAATAAAAAAAGTGAACCATATGATAATGTGATGAATTTATGATATCCTAATTAGCATAAATCCTAGATGGCCAACCCCAATTTCAACATAATTCACTTTTTTTTTCCTCATAAAACCCATTATTCTGTATTCTGCTTACTGCCAACTTGCTAAAATATACAGCAGGATCCCCTAATGCTATTTCATAACTGTCATTAGGTATATACTTGCATACACTGGCTCATTAGCAGAAAAACAAAACTTATACCCTTAATTCAAGAAAATCCGATTTCCGTCATATCATCAGTTCTTATCAACATTATGAAGTCATTTAAAAAGTTTAACTTACATTAGACATACAAACACAAAAATGTGTAAAACATCACAATGTGGTACATCTATCATATATTAATTAGTATAGATCCAAGATGGCGGCCACAAATTTAGAACACAATTCAATGTTTTTGTTTTTCGTCACCCATAATTAAGCCTTAGTCACTGTCTTCATCTGATTCTGATGAAGAATATTCAGACTCATACACATGATCTGAGTCATTGTCATCTGATGCTTCATCATCAGGTTGAGCTAAGAAATCAACAAACTGAGGTGGATAAATTAACATGAATGAACACAAGACAAACAGCTCTGGACTTGAAGATGTACTCCTTTAAGCAGGACTAATAACATCAGGATTATTGAATGGTGTCATGATGGATAAAAATCATGAGTGAGCTATGCATTGTCACAAGTCAGTTGCTGAAGCATGAGAAAGTTTTGTAATGGATAAGTTTCTTGCAAGCGAAGGAAAAGAGGAAGCACTCGTGGAGCTTGCTGATTCAACAAAGAAAAAATTGAATCTTTCATAGAATAACCATGAAAAGAAATTCTAGAATCTCTACTAGTTGAAGAGGAACTTGAGACATACATGAATTATTATTATAAGTTCTGCAGTGAAATTAAAAAGGGATCACTTGGAAAAACAGGTCAATTCTGGTACCCATATAGAGATTATGTTTGGCTCATCTTACAACTGGTACATACAGTAAAGATGAATGACTTCATGCAATACATGTATGCTAATTGTATCAGCCTAATGCCTGACCTCTTCTTCAGTTTTGGAGGGCAAAATTATGCACGCTACTTAACATTTTACTCTACATATCGGGCAAATATTGAAGAATCACACCCTGGTGCTACTGAGATTCTCAAGCAAGGTGCAATGAGCGTGGCAAGATCAATTATTCCTGGTAACAGGTTTGATGTGGACAAAACCATGGAGGAAACCTTCATGAAGCAAGCCAAATCAAGAGTTTGGGGTGGAGCTGGCCTGATGGGCATTGCTAACAAGTACAATGCATATCAAGGATGGGTAAAAACTACACATGTGTGGCGTTCAAAGTATCTTGAGTCCACTTTATCACTGGTGAATATGGAGGGGGCAAAAAAAAGCACCCTGAGATGAGAGCAGCTGAGGTTAAATGAAGTACGAAGTAGGTGATCAGCATAATAATGCTTTTGAAAGCTTTATGAACCCATTTGAAATTGAAGGCACAGACCAGTTGTACAATATTTCATCTGGTGCATCAGTTTCCAAAGAGATTGAGCATGATGCATTGAGAGAAGAGACGGCTGGTAAAGTCGAAAGGGTTATGTTAGAAGCACAGCTTGAAACAAAGAACAAATTTTTTGACCCAATTAAAAAGCTGAACCTCAAACCATGGCAGATATGAACAAAGCCATTGTTGTCAGGTAAAAAAAAACAAATAGATAATATATAAGCAAACAAGCAACATTCCATTCCAATTGATGGTTAAAACACTTAAGGTAGCTAATTTACAGCTTGACCTTGAGGAAATCATGATGTATCAGTTAACTCCAGTTCCATATTGCATTGGTACCACTGATGGTTTCTTAGCCAAGATGGCGAAGCAAAAGCTTTTCAACATGTAACAAAGGATTGTGTAAACTCTGATGTTTCACCGGCAGGAGAGACTCTAACAGTCATTGATGGAAATGCAATTTTTTATATGATGAAGGACATACCACCGATAGAAGTTCAGTCAAGTCAGTACAAAGGTTTGCAGTATGATGCTAAATATTGTGGTAGTATTCAGCACAGACAATTACACCAAAGATGATTCTGTAAAATCAATGGAACGTAGACGAGAATGGGGTGGGAAGTTGATTGTAAAAGGAGAAAGCACAGAGGCCACCAAATGCAATGCTGAGAACAAAATCCATTTTACAAATGTGCTCATGGATGTGTGGCGCAAAGATGCAACTGCGTCAGAGCTTAAAGACAGGAAGGTGATTCTCATATGTGAAGGAAAAGCTCATGAATTCACTTCACAAGATGGAAAAAACACACAGCACTTTCAATTTCCAGCAGTAAAGCAATGCTCTGCTGTCAGTTTCTTCCTGTTCAGATCTCAATTGAACTTTTCTGCTGTGTGTGGTTTATCATCCGAGATATCAGAATTAACACACTAGACATTGATATTTTCTTTATTGGGTTTCATTTTGATGTGGAATTCACCGGGGTCAATCTCCAATTTAACACATGAACCGGAAATAAGGAAAGGTTAATAAGCATTACAAATGTTGCAGCCAATTAGACTCGTCATCACTGTACAGCCATGATGTCTCAGCACGCGTTCTGTGGGTTAGATACAGTGAGTGCATTTAAAGGATAAGGAAAGGTTTTACCAATCAAGTTGCTAAAGAAAACCCCAAAGTTTAAGGCATCTTTTTCTTTGTTGGGAGACAGCTGGGAAGTTCCAGACGCAGTATATGAAGAACTCAAAGAATTTACATGCAAAATGTCTGGTGGGCAACGATTCAAGAATGTGGACAATCTACGTCTCTGCATATGCTACATAAAAAAAGTGGGGTTGATGGAAAATAACCTTGAAGTATAGCATTAATATGGCCAAACTACGACCTTGCAAAGAAAGTCTAAAACAACACATCAAGAGAACTAACTATCAAGTTGCAATATAGAAACAGGCATTGGAAAATTTTCAGGAAATTCCCAAACCTACGGATGGTTATAGATGAATCTTAAATGAAAGTGGTGACATTGCGCCTTTGTGGTGCGAAAATAACATACTGCCCAAAGAGTTTGTTGATCTCTTAGCTCAACCTGATGATAAAGCATCAGATGACAATGACTCAGATGTGTATGAGTTTGAATATTCTTCATCAGAATCGGATGAAGACTGACTAAGGCTTAATTAGGGATGACAAGGACAAAAAACATTGAATTGTGTTCTAAATTTGTGTCAGCCATCTTGGTCTTATACTAATTAAGATATTATAGATGTACAACACTGTGATGTTTTACACATATTTGTATTTGTCTGTATGTCTAATGTAAGTTTAGCTTTTAAAATGGCTTCAAAGTGTTAATAAAAACTGATGATATGACGGTAATCGGATTTTCTTGAATTTCCGAAAATTGGGTAGCCATTTTGTTTTTATGAAAATGAGCCACTGTATGCAAGTGTATTCACAATAACAGTTAAGAAATAGCATTAGGGGATCCTGCTGTATGTTTTAGTAAGTTGGCAGTGAGCAAAATACAAAATAATGGGTTATATGGGAAAATAAAGTGAATTATGTTGAAATTGGGGTCGGCCATCTTGGATTTATGCTAATTAGGATATCATAAATTCATTGCATTATCATATTTTTCACTTTTTTGTATTTCTATATATTTACAATGTAAGTTTAGCTTTTTAAATGACTTCAAAGTGATAATAAAAACTGATGATATGACGGTAATCGGATTTTCTTGAATTTCCTAAGACGGGGGTAGCCATTTTGTTTTTATGCAAATGAGCCAGTGTATGCAAGTATATACCCAATAACAGTTATGAAATAGCATTATGGTATCCTGCTGTATATTTTAACAACTTGGCAGTGAACAGAATACAGAATAATGGGTTATATAGAGAAAAGAAAGTGAATTATGTCGAAAAATTGGGGTCGGCCATCTTGGATTTATGCTAATTAGGCTATCAAAAATTAACCAAACCATGATTTCTTTCACTTTTTTGTATTCCTCTATACTTAAAATGTAAGTTTAGCCTTTTAAATGTCTTGAAAATGTTAAATAGGAGTAAAGATATTACGTAAATGGTATTTCGTATAATTCTCGAAAAAGTGCTAACGGCCATCTTGTTTTTATGCAAATGAGGTAGTTCATCCCAACTTATTGATGGAAACATTTTTGAAATGGAAGCGGGGGACATCAAGGATCATTTTGGTACCAATGTCGGAGGATCCTGGGGGCAACATCAGCAGGAAGACAACATAGCAACAACATGCCAAACAACCTCCATAGTGGCCCGGATACCACCACCACCACCACACTGGGAGTGGCCATGAAATAAGCTGCGTCCCTATTGGCATTCGCTGTGCTGCACATGCACACGAAACTATCAGTGGCACTGCGTTGTGCATGCACAGCGATTGCCCAACAACAGCAACAGAAGCAGCAGCACCAGACAAATTTAAGACTTCGGACCGGACCACGCCATGTCAAAGGTACTTTCCATTTCGAATAGAATTTATCCCTAACGTGTATGCATTCATCATCAAACATATGTGAGCACTCTCACACCAGAACACA
>JAGTTF010000378.1:0-25564 GCA_019095985.1 Streblospio benedicti
TTATTTGTTCCTGTTATGACGTTATACTAGTCCAGTAAAAATTAAAGCTTCAAAATAGCTACCGTATCCTTTGTGCATTAAAGCCCTGCGGCTTATAACCGAAAAATGGCACTTTTTTTTGGACCTTTTGAAAATGGAAAAAGTTCTCTTTTAAAGCCCGGGCGGATATTGAACTCTAAGCCCACTCCCATTTCGGCCAAATTTAATAAGCATTGGATATTGACCTATATAATGTAGAACCACAAAATTTCATAACCATGGGTTATTTACATATGACTGTATGGTACGACGTACGTGGGCGATGATGAAAGTATTTAACTTCGACAGCTGGTACAACACTTACCTCCAAAGATAAATTGTAATAGGTGTTGTTATATGTATTTCACTTATGTTTACTTCGTACTCCGTATTGTTACAATAGATTTCATAACTTTATAAGTGCGTAAAAAGACAATTTAATAATATTTTCACGTGTTTCTCTAGTAAACTTAGTTCAGCTATACACAGTTCAAGGCTGAAAGGTGAAAATCATAATGGATAAAAACTGAAGTACGGTAAATCTTGTACTAATGTGAGGATACCGATATTAAGGAAATTTTAACCAGATGTTTAGATTACAAGGTTTTATTGTAAAATATGGTCTAGTGAGCAAGATTGTGCGGTGGCGCTGAGTGCACAAGTCATTTAGTTTTACAACACACTTTGTGCGAATGTTGCGACGCACTTCATATTACATCAAGATTATAAAATTTATAATCTTTAAATTGTTCATAAAATATGTTAATGTTGTGATTATCACTGTGTTTGAAATAAAACATTTCTAAGCAAAAAAAATAATAATAATCTTAAAAGCTAGATAAATAGTAAAGCAAAAATAAAAGTGAAAGTACCTAGCTTGAAGAATAAATACTGTTTTATCTGATGTTTTTTCAGTATCTTCCACCATGACATACTCTCCAACCCCATTGAACGTGTATTCAAATTCATCCAATGTCAAAAAGTGCGGATCTCCAAACAGAAGAGCTAAAAAAAGTTCAAATTTAGTATAAATTTTTATATCACTGGCACTTAAGCTTTCCTGAAACATTTTACAGATTCAAGTGGGAAACTTAATTCAAGACCTCTTGAATACCTGGAACTCAGTCTAGATATCACCACCTCAGCGTTTATTCAAATATCACCAATTATCTAGCTATTTACGTAAGTGCATTACCCACAACAGGAGCATTGTATCGCATACAAAAAAAAAATTATTTCAGGACCTCTTGAATACATGGAATTGGTGGAAAAATTGGAATGGTGGAAAACGTACTCCAATACCTCTTGAATACCTTGAAATCCGTCTAAAAATCACCACCCAGTCATTTATCCAAATATCACCAATTATCTAGCTATTTACAGTAAGTGCATTACCGACGACAGTAGTGCCTGCAGGTCATGATGGTGGAAAACATACTCCATTACCTCTTGAATACCTGGAATTCTGTCTAAAAATCAAGTCATTTACCCAGTCATTTATCCACACCCACCATCTTATCTAGCTATCGGCCAGTCTCGGTAAGTAACAAGTAAAGAGGGTCTACTCCCATATTCCAGGGAGCAGGTTGCCAGCCCTACGTGCTGCTGTACCAGCGTCTAAGAGAGAACTGCCGCTATTCGGCTCAACACAGTACAAGAGAGTATTGGTCCCTAATCCTACAGTGGCCATAGTAAACAACAAAGCCTATCAAGGTGTGTGTAACTAGGATATTAACCTAGTCCAGTGCAACTTATACTATAGGGGAATTTATACTCACACGAGCAGTGCAATAAAACTCTAAAAGTGATGTGGGCCTTCTGGCCTACTAGGTGATAAAGAATCACAAGCGATAAACGAACTTTCTTCAATTGAAGTTCTACGAATAGTTGGTGAATTTGAACACTTAATACACTCAGCTGACGTAAATATTAATCACGGTGAAGAAAGTAAGCAGTTTCAGTAACAATTCCTAACTGATGTCAACAACTTAAGAGGTGAAGTGCTCGAAAATGGTAAACCATTTTTAGAAAACAAGAAGGAATTGCATAATTTAGACACCCAAGAAGTTATGGCTCATGAGGTTGTTGAAAGTCTGAAAGAATGTAAAAGTTTAGGCTTACGTGCACATGACGAATATGTACAGCAGCGCCTCATTGAGAAGACAGTTCCCATATCTGGACGTTCGATAACAGGCCATCAGAAAATAAAAAAGGAAGTTCAAAACTTAGCAATGTGAAACATAATTCGAACCTGGTAACAAAGCTCTTTTTATCACTTCAATCTAGGGCAAATGTGTACAAGAATTGAATCCATTTCACATTACACCAGGCAGACAGTATAAAAACGTCCTTGTAAAAACAAGTCCCTTTGCAGCAATTGCAAAAAGAAAAGTTTTCTACAGCTGTTAAACATACAGTCATCAGATTGTGTCGTGGGGAAGTAAATCAACATGCCAAGATAGCAGAAGGTATCTACTGCTTCGAATGTATGTTAATCTACAAGGACTTCCTTCATAGGTATCCCATTGATGGGTAAAGGTGTATCAAGACAATGCAGACACTTATTCATCGATGATGACGGAAAATGATATGTGAGAGCAAAAATATCACAAAATTCCATTGAAGAGCTAGCGTCACAGCCACCGACAGCCGAGAGCATCTCTCCCAGGTAGCAAAAAGAAGCAACGACCTCCAGCTTGTCGGGTCCTACCTGGACCTCACTTTGTGGTCTGCCATCTATTGGTCTCGCAGTTCCCTGGCATCATCTGCACTTGAAACTTGGGTCCTCTGTGAGGCGTTTAAGCCCACTGCATTTCTTAGACACCCACGTCTTGCAGCCACTACAGAGAATACTGTTGCTGCCTACACCAGCACAGGGGAACTTGCCAGAGTTCTGGAGAACATCTAGACCGGAACCGCAGATCATGATCTTTGTCTTCCTTGCATTCACTCTCAAGCCCTTTTTCTCCGTGCCTTCCTTCCACAACAACAGCCTACTGACACATTCTTCAAGTAACTTCTGAAGAATGTGACATCTCCACAGAGGGAAATGATGCTAATTTTGATTCTTTGTTTGGTTAATTCTTCAAGGCAACTTGCTATTTCAGTGGCATCATGTACTGTTCCTAGGGATGCTGTGATTATCAATGCTTCTTTAGCCATATTATTGTGATTTGGTTCCTTTAAAATTCTATTGATGCATTTCATGAGTGAGAATGACCCGTTTCCGTATGAATTAAGCATTGTGGCGCTATAGTTACGCTCTTGTTTCACCAGTTTGTTATTAAATGTGATATACTGGATAGTCGAAATGGGATTTGATCTAATGAAGCAGGTATTGAATTCAACCAGATCTCGTGCAACATGTGATCTAATCGTAGGTAGAAAATCGTCTTTTTCTATGGACTCAGAAACATCGACTACCACAATCAGCTCTCGCAGAATGATTCTGAGATATGGACTGTATTCTGCCTTATACGACACAAACTTCCTTGATTCTGTCTCTGTTGTTTCGTCCCACGTTTTCTTGAATTCCTCAGTCCATGCAAATTTATTCATAGGCTAAAAATGGCCTGAAATAGAAAATGGTGGAATTGCCTCTTGCTGTAGCCTGATACACCTAATACATCATAAATTAGCTCTAACTCCCTTAATAAGGGTGCTCTCCTATATGTCACAGAAAGAGTGACTCAATCATTTGGCTGCAACATCCAAAACAATTTCTAGCACTCCAATGATTTTAAAAACGCGCATCTAGAAACCAAGTATTTTTAAAAAAATGAAAATATTTTGACCCATGTTTTTAAAGAAAATCGAGACACAGGATACCGAGGATAAGAATATAGAGGTATGCCTAGGAAGCAAGTTGTCTCCGCTGTGCATGAAAAGGAGATTCAGCACGACAGAGGGTGATTCAGGAGCCAAACTGATCAAGACGGGAGACAAAAAAGAGACTTGATACGAACATGTGCAAAAAATGCAGCAGAAAACTGAAGGCCTTCAACACCTATCAGTGCCGATGCGGCCACAACTTCTGCAGCAGCCACCGATTCGACGACCAGCACGACTGCGACTACGATTACAAGAGTGCTGCGCGAGAACAACTTGCTAAGAACAACCCAAAAGTCACGCCTAAGAAGCTGCTGTAAATTGTTTGTTTCACAGAATGTTTGAAACAATTTGTTTGTACACGAGTGATTATGCGAATAAAGAATAAATTTATGTGTCACTTATATATGTTTATGTATCAATTAGATGTCTTCATCATCGTTCTTCATGTACTCATTCGACTTGAACTTTATTCCGTCTCCTTTTTTGTCGTGAATGTTGGGCTGAATGCTTTCACGATCGTGTCTCCGAACACCTCCTGCCAGTTCTGCTTCAGACCGATGTTGTACGGGTTCAAGACCTTTCGATCAGTGATCTCAGCTAAACCAGCCACGGAAGCTGACATCAGGAAGACCATTAATGGCTCGAAAAGTACCTCTTGTAATCTAGACCCTATTCCAACGCCAGTTCTCAAAAGCATCCTTGACACCTTACTGCCAGTGATTACATCGATGGTCAACATGTCGTTTGACCTAGCACATTTTCCGGATGACTTCCGGATGATACCCAGTTGTATGTCACATTCGGTGTTCAGCAATCTTCAGCAGATGTTTCTAAAATTGAAGTAGCTGTTAGGACCATAATATCGTGGATGACCAACAGTTTTCTGTGTTTAAACGACGACAAAACGGAAGTTCTATTAATTTCTTCAAAATTAAACCAGCCAAAGCTCAATGTACATCAAATTGATATATGTGGCACCAATATAATTCCAGCACTTGAAGTCAGAAACCTAGGATTTATTTTTGATAGCGTGTTAGACTGCAAATCACAAATAAACAAAGTATGCAAGATTGGTTGGCTACAGCTTCGTAACATTGGTAAAATAAGATCGTATTTGGATGAAAAATCCACTAAGTCTTCATTCCATGCATTTATTACATCACGCATTGATATTTACGATCTTGTAAGAAGAGCAAGTGCTGTATGTTGGTGGTGGCATGAGGTAGCCTTTGACAAAGACCTTTGGAAGTCTATCAATGTTCGTATTGGTGACAAGGTTAAGACACAGGATCTGTATCGATTGGTAAAAGGCAGCACTAAGCATTTATATCTTACTTTTAAGGATGAGAAGATGCTTGATCAGATATTTGCAAAAGTGTTAGAAAAGTGTACAACATTGCAGACGATAATTAAGTTTAATCACCTAATACCTGTTGTTTACATATTGTAACACAAACAGATATATTTTGTTTTTGTTGTGAAGGATGTAAATTCTTTTTCTTTTTTATTGTGGAGTGAGTATATATTTTTGTGTGCAATGATAATTACTGTATGTGGTTTCAGTCAGTAATGATTCATCCTGTAGATGACTAGTTAATACTATATAGTAAAAAATAATTCAATTGTACAAATAACGATAAAATAAAACAGGTAAACGTATGAGATATTGTCAGTTATTTTATTGCTCACATTTTTTAAATAGAAATATTAGTAATAAATTGAACACACGTGTGACATTGATACTATTTCCTACTGCCTTTATAATAGGGGAAAAGTGTCCTCATTTTCTTTACAGTTTAGTGCTTGAGATACTGCATGATCACTGCACCATCAAACTGGATGGTGATGATAACATAGGAGCCATACAATGATGGGTGTACAGCTGGTGTCAGGCACCTTCGGAGTAATCTTTGAAGATGTGAACTGCCACACATTCATGTATGCACGCACAACCCCAGGGAAGACCACTGACTCTACAGTGACGAATACTTTAAAGTGATCATGATAAAAAGTAGGAACACCCCAGCAGGAGCCAAATGTAGCATAACAGGACTCAATGACTGAGGACTTTAATCAGAAGTTCCTCCTTGGGCATGTCTACGGAGAGGCCGTGCAATTGCACTTTGGACGACTGAGACGTTTCCCAGACTCATCAGCCCTATATCCCAGACTTGCAGTAGTTTATATTGTAGTTGCAGTGTCAACGAAATTGTCTGTGTGGATCTATAAAGCCACTCCCTCAGCCAGGAAGGCAGAGCCATGCCTCGGGCTAGCAACGAGTGTAATTCATGCTGCTTCAACCCCAGTGGATCATAGTGGTTTACTAACTGACTGCTCCTCATTGTGTATCATTTCTAACATGTGCACCACTAGTTTGAGTACAGGTTACCTGTATGACTTTATGGTGGTAACATTTCTTGGGTTCACGAGGGGCTCCCAAGCATGGGGGACTTTGTACCAGTGCTAACATGGTTTGTATGGGTGTCTCCTACACACGACCATGCGAGAGTAGGTCCGCCATGAGGGAGAAAAGCCGTCGACTAAATCTTTCGCAGATCATGATCTTTGTCTTCCTTGCATTCACTCTCAAGCCCTTTTTCTCCGTGCCTTCCTTCCACAACAACAGCCTACTGACACATTCTTCAAGTAACTTCTGAAGAATGTGACATCTCCACAGAGGGAAATGATGCTAATTTTGATTCTTTGTTTGGTTAATTCTTCAAGGCAACTTGCTATTTCAGTGGCATCATGTACTGTTCCTAGGGATGCTGTGATTATCAATGCTTCTTTAGCCATATTATTGTGATTTGGTTCCTTTAAAATTCTATTGATGCATTTCATGAGTGAGAATGACCCGTTTCCGTATGAATTAAGCATTGTGGCGCTATAGTTACGCTCTTGTTTCACCAGTTTGTTATTAAATGTGATATACTGGATAGTCGAAATGGGATTTGATCTAATGAAGCAGGTATTGAATTCAACCAGATCTCGTGCAACATGTGATCTAATCGTAGGTAGAAAATCGTCTTTTCTATGGACTCAGAAACATCGACTACCACAATCAGCTCTCGCAGAATGATTCTGAGATATGGACTGTATTCTGCCTTATACGACACAAACTTCCTTGATTCTGTCTCTGTTGTTTCGTCCCACGTTTTCTTGAATTCCTCAGTCCATGCAAATTTATTCATAGGCTAAAAATGGCCTGAAATAGAAAATGGTGGAATTGCCTCTTGCTGTAGCCTGATACACCTAATACATCATAAATTAGCTCTAACTCCCTTAATAAGGGTGCTCTCCTATATGTCACAGAAAGAGTGACTCAATCATTTGGCTGCAACATCCAAAACAATTTCTAGCACTCCAATGATTTTAAAAACGCGCATCTAGAAACCAAGTATTTTTAAAAAAATGAAAATATTTTTGACCCATGTTTTTAAAGAAAATCGAGACACAGGATACCGAGGATAAGAATATAGAGGTATGCCTAGGAAGCAAGTTGTCTCCGCTGTGCATGAAAAGGAGATTCAGCACGACAGAGGGTGATTCAGGAGCCAAACTGATCAAGACGGGAGACAAAAAGAGACTTGATACGAACATGTGCAAAAAATGCAGCAGAAAACTGAAGGCCTTCAACACCTATCAGTGCCGATGCGGCCACAACTTCTGCAGCAGCCACCGATTCGACGACCAGCACGACTGCGACTACGATTACAAGAGTGCTGCGCGAGAACAACTTGCTAAGAACAACCCAAAAGTCACGCCTAAGAAGCTGCTGTAAATTGTTTGTTTCACAGAATGTTTGAAACAATTTGTTTGTACACGAGTGATTATGCGAATAAAGAATAAATTTATGTGTCACTTATATATGTTTATGTATCAATTAGATGTCTTCATCATCGTTCTTCATGTACTCATTCGACTTGAACTTTATTCCGTCTCCTTTTTGTCGTGAATGTTGGGCTGAATGCTTTCACGATCGTGTCTCCGAACACCTCCTGCCAGTTCTGCTTCAGACCGATGTTGTACGGGTTCAAGACCTTTCGATCAGTGATCTCAGCAAAGTTCTTGATTGGTCCCTCCTGGAAGACGTGGATATACGAGTGATCTCCCTTGATGTACGAATTCAGTGCAAAATACTCTATTGTGGTCTCATTGCTGCTTACCAGTGATATATGGAATGCCGAAAATGTGGCCGTGATCAGCAGGTTTATCCGTAGAAAATGATGGCCATAATGAAGTTGGTCTTTGTGGCTCGAGTCAGGTTTTTCAATTGCAAAGTCCACTACAATCACCACAATGAAGAAGAGGGAGCTGAGCACGTTGAAGAACAGGAACTGTAGGAAGAACTTGTAGTTGTGGAATCCAATACAAGTTTCCAGAATGGTGCAATGGTGATCAAATTTGACGAGGCATCGATCACATCGGGATCAGTGGTGGCATCTGGGTGGCTTGAACGTGTTACAGATGTTGCAGAACTGCGACTTCTCGATGCTCTTTTCAATCACATTTCGCTTGATGAATGGGTTGATGTTCGAGTAGTCTTCTTCCTTCTTTCATCACTTCTGAAAAAAACGTGGTTTGGATCTAGAAGTGCTGAAACATTTTCACCCTGTTTCGAATTTAGCATTTATTTCAAAGATACAAGAACGTATAGCGGCTTCCAGACTGACACAGCATATGGTGCTCAGTAACTTATGTGAAATCTTTCAATCTTCGTATAAAAAGTTTCACAGCACCGAAACTGCATTGCTGAAAGTTCAATCTGATATCTTGTCTGCCTTAGATCAAAACAAGTGTATGCTATTGGTGCTGCTTGATCTATCAGCAGCTTTTTGACACCATAGATCACGACATACTTCTCAACCGTCTAAACTCTTACCTGGGAATCTCTGGGAAAGCACTCAAATGGTTCAGTACATATCTAAAGGGCAGAAAACAGGCTGTTTTAATCAATGACACTTTATCTGACACTCTTGATCTGCAGTTTGGTGTTCATTAGTAAGCTCACAGTCCATAGAGAAATATTTATGACAAAAAAAGATCGTGTCAATCATTTACTGAGAGAAAAGAAGAAAAACTATTATAATAACATCATTTCTGAAAGCAACGATCAAAAAGCACTATTTTCGGTTCTTCATAAACTCTGCAGCATAGGTGACAAAAAGAGTAGCCTACCATCTCATTCTTCATCAAAGGAGTTAGCAAACAGATTCGCTGCTTTCTTTCAAGAAAAAATAATCAAAATTCGATCAAGTTTTGACTCTCACAACGCTAAAGCGCAGGACACTATCGAATATCAAGAACCAGTGCCGACTTTCACAGAGTTTAAACCAGCCACGGAAGCTGAGATCAGGAAGACCATTAATGGCTCGAAAAGTACCTCTTGTAATCAAGACCCTATTCCAACGCCAGTTCTCAAAAGCATCCTTGACACCTTACTGCCAGTGATTACATCGATGGTCAACATGTCGTTTGACCTAGCACATTTTCCGGATGACTTCCGGATGATACCCAGTTGTATGTCACATTCGGTGTTCAGCAATCTTCAGCAGATGTTTCTAAAATTGAAGTAGCTGTTAGGACCATAAAATCGTGGATGACCAACAGTTTTCTGTGTTTAAACGACGACAAAACGGAAGTTCTATTAATTTCTTCAAAATTAAACCAGCCAAAGCTCAATGTACATCAAATTGACATATGTGGCACCAATATAATTCCAGCACTTGAAGTCAGAAACCTAGGATTTATTTTTGATAGCGTGTTAGACTGCAAATCACAAATAAACAAAGTATGCAAGATTGGTTGGCTACAGCTTCGTAACATTGGTAAAATAAGATCGTATTTGGATGAAAAATCCACTAAGTCTTCATTCCATGCATTTATTACATCACGCATTGATATTTACGATCTTGTAAGAAGAGCAAGTGCTGTATGTTGGTGGTGGCATGAGGTTGCCTTTGACAAAGACCTTTGGAAGTCTATCAATGTTCGTATTGGTGACAAGGTTAAGACACAGGATCTGGATCGATTGGTAAAAGGCAGCACTAAGCATTTATCTGTTACTTTTAAGGATGAAAAGACGCTTGATCAGAAATTTGCAAAAGTGTTAGAAAAGTGTACAACATTGCAGACGATAATTAAGTTTAATCACCTAATACCTGTTGTTTACATATTGTAACACAAACAGATATATTTTGTTTTTGTTGTGAAGGATGTAAATTCTTTTTCTTTTTTTATTGTGGAGTGAGTATATATTTTTTGTGTGCAATGATAATTACTGTATGTGGTTTCAGTCAGTAATGATTCATCCTGTAGATGACTAGTTAATACTATATAGTAAAAAATAATTCAATTGTACAAATAACGATAAAATAAAACAGGTAAACGTATGAGATATTGTCAGTTATTTTATTGCTCACATTTTTTAAATAGAAATATTAGTAATAAATTGAACACACATGTGTGACATTGATACTATTTCCTACTGTCTTTATAATAGGGGAAAAGTGTCCTCATTTTCTTTACAGTTTAGTGCTTGAGATACTGCATGATCACGGCACCATCAAACTGGATGGTGATGATAACGTAGGAGCCAAAAAATGATGGGTGTACAGCTGGTGTCTGGCACCTTCGGAGTAATCTTTGAAGATGTGAACTGCCAGACATTCATGTATGCACGCACAACCCCAGGGAAGACCACTGACTCTACAGTGATGAATACTTTAAAGTGATCATGATAAAAAGTAGGAACACCCCAGCAGGAGCCAAATGTAGCATTACAGGACTCAATGACTGAGGACTTTAATCAGAAGTTCCTCCTTGGGCATGTCTACGGAGAGGCTGTGCAATTTTACTTTGGACGACTGATACGTTTCCCAGACTCATCAGCCCTATATCCCAGACTTGCAGTAGTTTATATTGTAGTTGCAGTGTCAACGAAATTGTCTGTGTGGATCTATAAAGCCACTCCCTCAGCCAGGAAGGCAGAGCCATGCCTCGGGCTAGCAACGAGTGTAATTCATGCTGCTTCAACTCCAGTGGATCATAGTGGTTTACTAACTGACTGCTCCTCATTGTGTATCATTTCTAACATGTGCACCACTAGTTTGAGTACAGGTTACCTGTATGACTTTATGGTGGTAACATTTCTTGGGTTCACGAGGGGCTCCCAAGCATGGGGGACTTTGTACCAGTGCTAACATGGTTTGTATGGGTGTCTCCTACACACGACCATGCGAGAGTAGGTCCGCCATGAGGGAGGAAAGCCGTCGACTAAATCTTGGAGAGATTGTAATATTTAAATTTAAAAGGACCTACTCCCACTGGGAATAGGTTGCCAAACTTATAAGCTGTCTATTTAGCTTCTAACAGTAAACTGTAGCTATTCTGCCCAGACCCGGTACTAGAGAGTACTGGTGCTTCAGTGGCCATATATGTGCAAAGTAAAGGGAACGTGGCTGTTGAGGTGTTCATAAGTATGGATCTTATACCTAGGCCAGTGCAACTTTTAGAGGTTGTTGTGTACCCTGGGGTCATGTTGCAATGAACCTGGGCACAGGAAGCCCTACAACACACTTTCGGCACAGTAGTAATTTGGATCAACTAGGCCTTAATATTGGATCCAAAGATGCACATGGGCATGTAGCCGGAATGATCCCACAAACATGTATTAGGGAAAAAGTGGTGAAGTAAATATTCTTTCCATTATTTCAAAAATTGACAAGTATGCTATAATCATTATTTTTCATGACTATTTTTAAAATAACATCCTGTTTAAATAATCACGCAATATTTGCACTATGTTCATATAGTTGCCAATAATTGACTAACTTTTTTACAACCCACTCGAACCCAAATAAATGCCATTGTTGTTACATTTGATGCGGTATGATAGCCATTAACCTCATATTTTTGATAAAAACACTCACCATCTACCATTATTTGGTTATTGCATATGATGAAAAAAGAATATATGAAATAACCTTTTATAAGAAAAAAGTCTGTATATGCATTTTTAGTACATTTGGGTCAAAATCGCGATTTAGGGGTAGGGGTAAACAATTAATCATAAACTCAAGACTAGAGGGCCTATGGTAG
The DNA here is from genome assembly GCA_019095985.1 of Streblospio benedicti. Taxonomy (NCBI): domain Eukaryota; kingdom Metazoa; phylum Annelida; class Polychaeta; order Spionida; family Spionidae; genus Streblospio; species Streblospio benedicti. Next base: position 11,950 of record JAGTTF010000378.1, read on the forward strand.
TGAGGTGTATGTCATTTTGTTCCTAAATGAGTATGGTGCATTGATTTTGGGTTAGTACATTAACATATTTATTGAAAAGCCTGTATGCTGATATACCATTCAAATGGTATTTATTAAAAGGTATGAGAGATGAGTACGATTCATAGCATGTCAGGAGCCGTATCACCAATATAGAGATCATTTTCACACCTTTTTAAACAATGCTGGAATTGAACTGATTGTGTCTCTGATTCACGATCCATGCTATTTTGATAATGGGGATCTTGTGAAGATCATCGAGGAAAATGAGGTGTTTGAGATGGCTGAATTCAGATTAAAGAATAGAACGATACATCGGTTAAGAGTCAAAGTATGGAAGGATCATCACGCATTGACACCATCTGAGTTAGAAAGAATATACGGATATTTGGTACAGAATTGTGGTGCATTTCTTAAGGCGAAGAAGACAGTGATCCATTGCCTTGCTGGGGTTGGTACAACTGGAACATTCATCACGTACGTGACATTGATGGAAATGAAGAGAAAGGTTTCATCTAGGGAATTCTTAGATCTGTTTATGAGAGTAAGGAGACAGAGACAGTATGCAATTGATAATGAGAGACAAATGGAGATGCTAGTAGAGCTATTTGTGACTGAATGAATTTATTGGAGATTGTTATTTTTCAGGACAGAATGGACAGAAGTTTGTACCAACATGGTGTATCGGACGAATCTGCGGGCGTATCAGACGAGCCTTTTAGGCGAGTCTGATGCGCCCGCAGATGAGTCCGATACACAACAGTCATATGGGGAGGGAACTGCGTTCTTTATTTATCAACCAATGTCACAAATACGCAATTTTTCTAATATATAATGCAGTTGATGAACAGATAATCATAAATAAGCCAAGTTTCAAAACGCACATGAATACACTAATAGTCTACAGGCAGACTGCCGATTCGAATCTTCTCGTCCTGATAACGTCAATTGGGTTGCATATCCAGGTGATTTGAATGATCCCATGGCATTTTTATAACCATCTATTTTGTTAGACGTATTATAAACATACTAACAGTACATGTATATACTAAAATGACCAGAATATTCAGACCGTCAATGAAATATCTGGCTTGTTCTGGCTTGTGTTTACAATAGGTTTCCTAGAATACAGAGCGACCAGCGTAAACCACAGTGCCCTTGACGTGTTCTTTCAAACGTCAACCGTTCAAACAATAACGCACACCGCATTTCTCTGAACGCCCTTGCACGCATTACGTGATCATTTGTAGTACGTGGTTTATTGTGTTAGTACATTGTATACTTTCACATAGAAGTTTCATTGACGTAGTGTTTGTAATAAAAGCATAGATTCTTTTTTAACATTTGTATTCTTATATTTATTATTGCTGTTATTATTTTTTTGTATTGTGTTGGGGAAAACATAACAATGAACAGTGACCAATTGGCCAATTCCAAGCCCCCCTCCCAGAAGAAATGAATGTCTGTGAAATAGGACAAAAGTAGTCCGGTCAAAAAGCTGTATCGGGTCTAGACCCGATACAGCTTTTCCATATCGGGTCCCTGTATCGGGTTCCTAGCCAATCCGATAACCCAATGAATATATAGTCATTGGTTGATAAAGAAGCCATCCAACACCTCTGTGAACTCATTAGACACCATCTCATCAATGTAATACTTTGAGTAGAGGTCTCTAAAGAGCAGGAAGTTCTAGTTCTGGTTTGCATATTAATCAGCACAATTTTTCACTTTTGTGTGGCCTAACAAAATGTAGCTCCTTCTTTATACTGTATGCATACATCTGTACATGTGGGGAAAATTCACATTTTAGCAAACACTGAAACCTATTTCCAAGAGGACCGTGCCGTTCGACCACCTAGTACATAATTCTAGCAGGACTTGGACTTACACCATGTTGGATCATAGATCTTTTAAAATTGGCATTAACACCTTGGTTGGATATTGTAGACATATTACATGTAGATGTTGCGGGTACTGAATCACTAGTCAGGGTGGACTTCACACGATAGGTACTTGCTTTACGTGATCTATTCTCTACAACATGAACTATGGGGTTATCTGTTTCCATATCTAGGTCCATTACATCATCATTCTGGTTTACCTTTTTCTGTCTTCGGGTTTATGAAATCATTTAGTATCTGAGCTGCTTCATCAATATTATTAGCTTTGTACAAATACATGATCTTGTTACGAATAGATGTCGGAAATGCTTTTGTCGTCAAGGAATGTACAACTCCTGCGGATTTTAAATCTTCTGTCCAAAACCTGTTAGAAATGGAGCTGATGATTTTACCTTGCTCTTCTAAAGTTCTATTTTTCAAAATGTCATATGTTTGGAGCTCTTCATGAAGTTGTGGATCACTTATACAAGTCCCCGAGGTCACGTATGTGAAGAGCATTTTTTCAACGTTAGAATCAAAACAGCCTTGGTGATGTACATACCTAAAATGTATTTTTGGTATAATTGATTGTAAGATTAATTGCATGTATATCATAGTTAGGCCATTAACGTCAATGAGATTGAATACAAAATTCTATTTAAAAATCTAAATTTTGGGATAATAAAAATCGTATTGGTTAATCAAGTTAACTGATTTTTGATCTGGAAAAACAATTGAATTACATAAGACAGTACTTACCATTGATCTGTTTTCTGATCTGTAGATTGCACTTTGATTTGCTGAAATCCTTTTCTAGCGGTGTGGACAAACATGACTAGGAGCTCAATGGAGTCAGATAATGTCGTGGAGTTTATCTTATCTATACTCTTGGTGATGGATGATTTGTACTTTGTGAGATTATTAGTATACACTTTATCTGGTCTTGGTTTACTCTTCAAATTTTTAGTAGCTTGATTATGCAAGGTAGCTTTGGACATAATGTCATCATCAGAGAACACTTTGACAATCAGAGACTCTTGTGCATTGTTATTACAAGCATTAATGTAGTTTCTTCCACTATCATTCAAAAACCCTGAATAGCCTCCAGATTCCATGTAACGACAATAAACCATATTGTCAATCTTCATTGATATCATCATACATACACCATCTGAACAATCGGGATAAGTCGCCAGCGAAAAGGAGAGATTCCTCTAGGCAATAGATAGCACTCATAATGTCAGAGAATTTATCATCAAATTTTATCATAGTTGTCATAGCTTCTCCTATTGAGATTAAGTTGGATTTGATGTTCTCAATTACGAGGGGAGATATATTTTCATCTGATGGAGAGTTCAAATTCTTTGGTTTAGTGCGGCGACGTTTAGATGGACTTGAAGTCGGTTGCCATGAACTATGAATAGTCCAAGTCCTGCTAGAATTATGTACTAGGTGGTCGAACGGCACGGTCCTCTTGGAAATAGGTTTCAGTGTTTGCTAAAATGTGAATTTTCCCCCACATGTACAGATGTATGCATACAGTATAAAGAAGGAGCTACATTTTGTTAGGCCACACAAAAGTGAAAAATTGTGCTGATTAATATGCAAACCAGAACTTTTTATATCATAATTTCATTATTCACCATTTAAATATAGCATTAGAACTGCACAGAAGTATTAATATCATTTTGTATTTTCAACAAATACTGGTTTGTAAATATTTATTAAATATATGTGTGTTTCATATTTAATGATTATGTCAAAAATTTGAAGTATTGAAATTGATGGAATCAGCCTTGAGTGAAACGTAGAATTGTGAGAAAACGGAGAGCAATAATCCACTTTTTGTTGATCATGACGAAATGTACACCGCTTAATGGAAAAGGTACATTGGACAGGATAAAATGTCTACTTTTACAGAATTAATACAATACAAAATAGTTTGTGCGCAACAGACTTAACAAGACAAAATTCAATAAACTCAAGCCTAGTTACATACATGTACATTTGATGAAGTTCTACATGTCCATTGCTCCTCTACATTTGAAGGTACATTGTGTGTACTTTGTCTTTCAGTAAGAACATCTGGAATGGCATACTTGTTATGAAATATATATAAGAACAGCGCAGCTCGGGGAAGTACTTGACGCGCACCACCCAGTCGTTGTGCAGGCGCCGCCGCTTGATGGGGCTGCGATGGGAGGGAGGGAGGGTGAGGTGATGTGGCTAGTGGCTATGTTTAGTGGGTTACCGGTGTGTGGTAATGGGGTTATTAGCTATGTTTAAGGGGTTACCGGGCTCCAGCATCATGGGAGTGTGTGTGGTGTGTATACTACTATGGGTTACAAACACTATACAGTAGAACCTCTCTATTAGGACCACCTTTCGAACCAATGTTAGGCCGTCTCTATACAGAGGTTAGTTTTGGTAACTTTATGAAGGTTTGGGACTATGAAAAGTGGTCTTATTATGGAGGTGGCCTCAATAGAAAGGTGGTCTAATATTGGAGGGTTCTACTGTACCATACGCATTACTACAGACTACTAATCGTAGTGATATAGTATGGTATTGTGGATAAAGGCACCAACAGGAAGTTCTAGTTCTGGTTTAGGTAATGACAAAATACCACACATCTGTTTTTTGTGTGATTTCATGTCAATGACCGTGCTGATGAGGACCACCTAGTACATAATTCTAGCAGGACTTGGACTTACACCATGTTGGATCATAGATCTTTTAAAATTGGCATTAACACCTTGGTTGGATATTGTAGACATATTACATGTAGATGTTGCGGGTACTGAATCACTAGTCAGGGTGGACTTCACACGATAGGTACTTGCTTTACGTGATCTATTCTCTACAACATGAACTATGGGGTTATCTGTTTCCATATCTAGGTCCATTACATCATCATTCTGGTTTACCTTTTTCTGTCTTCGGGTTTATGAAATCATTTAGTATCTGAGCTGCTTCATCAATATTATTAGCTTTGTACAAATACATGATCTTGTTACGAATAGATGTCGGAAATGCTTTTGTCGTCAAGGAATGTACAACTCCTCTTGATTTTAAAATCTTCTGTCCAAAACCTGTTAGAAATGGAGCTGATGATTTTACCTTGCTCTTCTAAAAGTTCTATTTTTCAAAATGTCATATGTTTGGAGCTCTTCATGAAGTTGTGGATCACTTATAAAGTCCCCGAGGTCACGTATGTGAAGAGCATTTTTTCAACGTTAGAATCAAAACAGCCTTGGTGATGTACATACCTAAAATGTATTTTTTGGTATAATTGATTGTAAGATTAATTGCATGTATATCATAGTTAGGCCATTAACGTCAATGAGATTGAATACGAAATTCTATTTAAAAATCTAAATTTTGGTATAATAAAAATCGTATTGGTTAATCAAGTTAACTGATTTTTGATCTGGAAAAACAATTGAATTACATAAGACAGTACTTACCATTGATCTGTTTTCTGATCTGTAGATTGCACTTTGATTTGCTGAAATCCTTTTCTAGCGGTGTGGACAAACATGACTAGGAGCTCAATGGAGTCAGATAATGTCGTGGAGTTTATCTTATCTATACTCTTGGTGATGGATGATTTGTACTTTGTGAGATTATTAGTATACACTTTATCTGGTCTTGGTTTACTCTTCAAATTTTTAGTAGCTTGATTATGCAAGGTAGCTTTGGACATAATGTCATCATCAGAGAACACTTTGACAATCAGAGACTCTTGTGCATTGTTATTACAAGCATTAATGTAGTTTCTTCCACTATCATTCAAAAACCCTGAATAGCCTCCAGATTCCATGTAACGACAATAAACCATATTGTCAATCTTCATTGATATCATCATACATACACCATCTGAACAATCGGGATAAGTCGCCAGCGAAAGGAGAGATTCCTCTAGGCAATAGATAGCACTCATAATGTCAGAGAATTTATCATCAAATTTTATCATAGTTGTCATAGCTTCTCCTATTGAGATTAAGTTGGATTTGATGTTCTCAATTACGAGGGGAGATATATTTTCATCTGATGGAGAGTTCAAATTCTTTGGTTTAGTGCGGCGACGTTTAGATGGACTTGAAGTCGGTTGCCATGAACTATGAATAGTCCAAGTCCTGCTAGAATTATGTACTAGGTGGTCGAACGGCACGGTCCTCTTGGAAATAGGTTTCAGTGTTTGCTAAAATGTGAATTTTCCCCACATGTACAGATGTATGCATACAGTATAAAGAAGGAGGTACATTTTGTTAGGCCACACAAAAGTGAAAAATTGTGCTGATTAATATGCAAACCAGAACTTTTTATATCATAATTTCATTATTCACCATTTAAATATAGCATTAGAACTGCACAGAAGTATTAATATCATTTTGTATTTTCAACAAATACTGGTTTGTAAATATTTATTAAATATATGTGTGTTTCATATTTAATGATTATGTCAAAAATTTGAAGTATTGAAATTGATGGAATCAGCCTTGAGTGAAACGTAGAATTGTGAGAAAACGGAGAGCAATAATCCACTTTTGTTGATCATGACGAAATGTACACCGCTTAATGGAAAAGGTACATTGGACAGGATAAAATGTCTACTTTTACAGAATTAATACAATATAAAATAGTTTGTGCGCAACAGACTTAACAAGACAAAATTCAATAAACTCAAGCCTAGTTACATACATGTACATTTGATGAAGTTCTACATGTCCATTGCTCCTCTACATTTGAAGGTACATTGTGTGTACTTTGTCTTTCAGTAAGAACATCTGGAATGGCATACTTGTTATGAAAATATATATAAGAAGCAGCGCAGCTCGGGGAAGTACTTGACGCGCACCACCCAGTCGTTGTGCAGGCGCCGCCGCTTGATGGGGCTGCGATGGGAGGGAGGGAGGGTGAGGTGATGTGGCTAGTGGCTATGTTTAGTGGGTTACCGGTGTGTGGTAATGGGGTTATTAGCTATGTTTAAGGGGTTACCGGGCTCCAGCATCATGGGAGTGTGTGTGGTGTGTATACTACTATGGGTTACAAACACTATACAGTAGAACCTCTCTATTAGGACCACCTTTCGAACCAATGTTAGGCCGTCTCTATACAGAGGTTAGTTTTGGTAACTTTATGAAGGTTTGGGACTATGAAAAGTGGTCTTATTATGGAGGTGGCCTCAATAGAAAGGTGGTCTAATATTGAGGTTCTACTGTACCATACGCATTACTACATGTACTAATCGTAGTGATATGTATGGTATTGTGTTTGTAAATAACGGTAGTGTAAAATACCACACACACCTCCCATGATGCATGATGCATGTGTGGTGATGAGGTTATAGTGAAAACTCGTTATCTCGATGTTGCTTATCTCGAATATTTAGGTACACCGATTTTAAATCTATTTCCATTTATCCATACTAGGACCATATATAAGTTTGGTAGATCAACATATTCTGGATACAGAGTTTCTACTGTTTAAGATATGGTTAGTTTATCATTATTAGTGTTGTGTAATTTACGGTGGCATTGGAATTGAGTCTGTAAAACAACTATATGGCTTTTAATGCAAGAAAAATGTGTCTCAACATACACAAAAAAATCAATTTTAGTACTTTTATATGATTCATATATGGGCTGGGCATTTAAACACCATAAATTGATGTCTATATATATTTGATTACCTGTTCATCTGCCTATGAAAAAATCATATAAGTTGATTATAACGAAAATTAACATTAAAAAACTCTATTTTAGGACATTTTTTACGATTCACATATGAGGTGGGCATTTAAACACCATAAATTGATGCCTATAATTATATAAATTGATTACTACGATAGGTTATGTAAAGTGAGTGGCATTTATATGAAAAGAAATGTTCCTCTGCCTATGAAAAATCAATGTTAGTGCATTGATATATACTACCCTTGTTATTCGGTAAAAAGCTTCTTGCCTCATTTCAATTCTGTGCGTGTTCTTTGATATATGCATGTGTTCAAAATTAAATTTAAACCCTGGTCGAAACAGTGTCATAATAAAATTTAAAATTTTTGCCAGAGGCGGCTGCAACAGCAGAGCAGGGTATGGAAAAACATTCAGTAGAACGTTGGCTTTATTAATTATAATGATTTTTAAAATATTTATGTTTCCCACATTCACTACATATATATGGTTTCTGGTCAGTGTGGATTCTCATGTGCTGGGTCAAGCCCTCATTTTGACTAAAACATTTCTCACACTCAGGACACCCATAAGGTTTCTTCCCAGTATGAGTTCTCATGTGTCTGGTCAAGCTGCTACTTTGAACAAAACAATTCCCACATTCACTGCATCCAAAAGGCTTCTCACCAGAGTGGATTCTCAAGTGGACTTTCAGGTCTCCACTCCATCTGAATGATTTTGATGTGATGTTTTAGCACGGTTGTGTCATGATGCGTTGTGAACATCATCAAACAGCCCAAACACGAACCTTGTGAAAACGGGTACTTTACACGCTGTTTAGCGGTTTTGGCGAAGTTCATAACGTACCCATGCTAAAACAACAGGAAGACGTGGTTCGTGTGATGTTTTAGCACGAGTGCGTCATGCTCTCGCACGGGGGCATCATGTTGTTGCATGGGGACGTTGCGAACATCGTCAAAACAGCCCAAAGTTGACAAACACGAACCTTGTGAAAACGGGTACTTTACACGCTGTTTAGCGGTTTTGGCGAAGTTCATAACGTACCCATGCTAAAACAACAGGAAGACGTGGTTCGTGTGATGTTTTAGCACGAGTGCGTCATGCTCTCGCACGGGGGCATCATGTTGTTGCATGGGGACGTTGTGAACATCGTCAAAACAGCCCAAAGTTGACAAACACGAACCTTGTGAATACGGGTACTTTACACGCTGTTTAGCGGTTTTGACGAAGTTCATAACGTAACCATGCTAAAACGACAGAAAGACGTGGTTCTTGTGATGTTTTAGCACGGGTGCGTCAAGTTCACGCATTGGGACATCATGTTGTTGCATGGGGACGTTGTGAACATCGTCAAAACAGCCCAAAGTTGACAAACACGAACCTTGTGAAAACGGGTACTTTACACGCTGTTTGGCTGTTTTGGCGAAGTTCATAACGTACACGACAGAAAGACGTGGTTCTTGTGATGTTTTAGCACGGTTGCGTCATGATATTAAGGCCTAGTTGATCCAAATTACTACTGTGCCGAAAGTGTGTTGTAGGGCTTCCTGTGCCCAGGTTCATTGCAACATGACCCCAGGGTACACAACAACCTCTAAAAGTTGCACTGGCCTAGGTATAAGATCCATACTTATGAACACCTCAACAGCCACGTTCCCTTTACTTTGCACATATATGGCCACTGAAGCACCAGTACTCTCTAGTACCGGGTCTGGGCAGAATAGCTACAGTTTAGGGTCTGGGCAGAATAGCTACAGTTTACTGTTAGAATCTAAATAGACAGCTTATAAGTTTGGCAACCTATTCCCAGTGGGAGTAGGTCCTTTTAAATTTAAATATTACAATCTCTCCAAGATTTAGTCGACGGCTTTCCTCCCTCATGGCGGACCTACTCTCGCATGGTCGTGTGTAGGAGACACCCATACAAACCATGTTAGCACTGGTACAAAGTCCCCCATGCTTGGGAGCCGCTCGTGAACCCAAGAAATGTTACCACCATGAAGTCATACAGGTAACATGTACTCAAACTAGTGGTGCACATGTTAGAAATGACTAATGAGTTCACAGAGGTGTTGGATGGCTTCTATTCCGTGATCATAGGCCACTCAATTGATGGATTCTGTCGTGTGACACAGTACAAAAATGGCTGAGTTGTAGTGATGGAGCATGAATGACGTCCAGGGATGAGGATGACTAAGAAAGTTACCGCTATGACGTAATGAGACTGATTTAACAGCAGCCACCACCAGCCGAGACGGCTGGTGGGAGCGGGCAGTCAGTTGCGTCGTAGCGGTGAAAGTGAGAAGAGTGAGTGGTGCTGGCTCTCCCTCTCAGTGTGAGCATTAAAAGTGAAGCTGCTTTACTAATGTACAGGACTAAATAAAATATATTAAGGATTAAAAAGGATTTCATAGTTTAACATAACGCAGCTCAACACCCACTTACATAGCCGCCCCCTTTCATAACCAAACATCCCAACCACAACAAGTGAAAGCGCGAGTGAGTCGGAGTGGCAGATCCAGGAAGCCCCTCCAGACGCAGCTGGCAGATCCGGTGTGTCCGTGCCCCCACCCAGTCGAGACGAGACGTGGCCAATCGCTAGTAGACGTGGAGATCATCACCCCCGTGGCCTACCTGATGCCTGCCCGTGCCCTGACCCTGACCCCGTAGATCCGATATGGTGGAGATGGCAGAATACGTGTAAGTGTTGTGTTTTTATTTTTATTTGCTCACTGAGAGGTGCTTTTTAATGATTTTGCTTTATATAGATTGACAAGGTGTGCTTGAAACCGTGTGGCGCAACTCGACTACACTACAAAACTTGTTAAATCATACATTGATCTGATAGCTTGATTTGATGTGATTTATATATGCATGTATATTTTACTTGTTTGATTTATATTGTTGATGTTCACATGAGCTTGGTCTTAGTTATCACGATTTATACTGTTAGATATTACAGCTTGGTCTTAGTTATCAAGATTTATACTGTTAGATATTACAGATTTGTCGGTTAGATATTACTCATGAACACACGGCGTACTTTACGCGCCCAAGGTGTAAAATTACAAGAGGTGCACTTTCCTGACAAGGTCCTAAGAGTGACTAATAGCATATGCAAAGTCGGCCCAGGATGAATTAAAATCGCAAAACTAAATAGTTATGATATAACTCATAGGTGAAAATCGCAAAATTTAATAGCCACGAACTATTCTAGGTTTACAGTGTATCACAAGTGACATCTGTCATAAGGTTAATTAATCTTCAGTTATTAAATGATGTATATCTTTCACTACACATCATTATTTTCTTTGTACATTTCTGTCACTGGTTATTATTCCAAACAGACTAAAACGTACATAAAAATATTTATTTAAATTTCAAAGCAATAGCTTCCTGACCGCTATACATCAGAATATGATTTAAAACCTTGCTCTTGTGAGTGTAGAAAAAATGAGACTTCATTTGTTTTGCATCTGCTATTCACGTACAAGTTCATCCAAGTCGAGTATTTTTCCATTATCTATGATATGCACTGTACAGCAATCCTGAACCTACATAGATCGGTACAAATCGGACATTCGATTCACTGGTCATCACAGTTTGAAAGGCGTATTTAAAATTATCAGCTGGTGTTCTTCAGAGAAAGAGTTTGGTGATGCAAATACACATAAAGACGCCTCACAGTGCCAACATTTGGTGTCCAAACCATGATATTGACGTCCTATTAGTGCTCGAAATCATCATGTAAAGGGACAGGTTCTTTTCCAATGGCCACAACGTTTGATGGTTGTGCTCACAGATAAAGAGAAGTGGACCGCTGTAGCAGACTATTTCTTGCTTCATACTAATGCAAGGTTGCGTAATGTGTTTTAATATGATATGGTTTCATTTTTCTCTTTTTGAGGTCATTTTATTACCATTTACTCAGAATGTTGGACTTTTCTAGCTTCACACTAACGCAAGGTAATCTGTAATCTGTAATCTGTAAGGTTACGTTGCCTCAATCAAAACTGACATAAACTGGCAACGGAAAGAGAGCGCAGTGTTTAATTTAGTCTGTCACTGCGCCACCGACCAGGGATGCCTTGAATTGGTCGATGGACTCTGCAGTGACTTGATATTCCTGTAGCTGATTCCACTCGCGAATAGTTCGTGGAAAATAAGAGTTCTCAGATGGCTGGGTTCTACAGCGTGGAACAGCAAAACACTTAGAGTTGTTGGTAACTGAGCGGCTCACAATACTCGTGTTGACAAAATCGCTCCGTAAATGTCTGTCTCGAATCGGACGTTTGTTTCTCCTCAGTGGTACAAGGAAAACATCCGGGCGCATGGCATCAGGGTGAGCCTGCACGCTTTCCTTCTCTCCTGGAGTAGCGGAATGTCTAGCCGTAGCATCATACGCGTAACACAACCGGGGTCTCGCGAGCGGTAGTCGCCAGTAATAAAACGGATAGCCTGTCTCTGGTCACCTAGCTTAATATTGGTTTCATTTTTCTAATTTGTCTTTTTCATCTTTATTGCAAACTACGCGGCTAATGATAGATATCTTATGAAAGTCAAACTTTTCTTGAGGAGGAGAGGGGTTGTGTGCTCGCTGTAAGCCTTGATCTGCCAGAGTTACGAGACATGTGTATAGATACACTCTCGGGTGCACTCACAGAGGTGCCAGTTAGGAAGACCAACCATTGCTCATTGCGCTCTCTTTATAGCGGAATTGGTCTCACATAGTCTCATTATAGAGGTGGTTGTCTTATACAGCTGGTCTTAATTGGAGGCTCTGCTGTCCAATACGACACTGATATCACTATATGCACTATGCAAGCAAATACAATGGTCGTTTCCTCATAAACTTGGGGAAGATAAATTCATTATCATGATGGGGGTCTGCATATTGAAATGGCGATTCAAGGTGCGGCAGGTAAATTTCTAGCTGGATGTGGCTGGGATAAACTTCTGAGTAAAAGCAATGTTTTAACATCAGGGCGTGCTTCCTCAGCGCTTGCAGACAGTCACATAAAGCGCACAAGGTATGCCCATCAAGTGTCTTTAGCAGCTCTCCACCTCCTCAAACTACATGCCTATGGGATGTACAGTGACGGATATGGTCCCATAGAGGCATTCGACGTTTGGGACAGTAGGCTCTATGCAGGGCACCTACATTTAGGTATTGGAATGATGTATATGAGATAGAATTTTTGATGTGCAGATTTGTACGAGCACAAAGAGAAGGTGATTTCCGACTGTACGTTCAAGTTCTCGATGAAATGTGTAAATGGCTTTCTATTCTCGACAGAACTAACTATGCCAGATGGCTCCCTATCCATGTGAAAGATCTTGTTGGGCTTGAAGAACATCATCCAGTGATTCATGAGCAATTTGTTGCTGGTAACTTTGTGGTTCAAAAGTCACACAGCAAATTCAGCATGATGGCAAAAGATCTGTAAACAAAGTAGCTGGAACGTCTGGAACATCCGGAACCAATCTGCTACTGGATCAACAGGAACACGTGTACCAACCCGCGGCCTAGCGACGACGCTCACCCAGGGCTCACCCCCTTGTCCAGGCGGGCCCTGGCTGCGCTGCAGACGTTCCTCAGCTAGACTACTCCTCGTTGTGTTTCCTAAGACTACACATGCACCACGTACCAGGACTGTCGACTCTCCGTAGGTAGTGGGGTGTATTACTCATGTTTCACGAGAGGCCTCCATGCGAGGACTTCGCACCGGTGCTGACACGCTGTACTACGGGCGTCCCCTACGCACAACCACGGTAGACCAAGTCCACGACGGTGAGGGAGGAAGGCCATTGGCCAGTCTCGGTAAGTAACAAGTAAAGAGGGTCTACTCCCATATTCCAGGGGAGCAGGTTGCCAGCCCTACGTGCTGCTGTACCAGCGTCTAAGAGAGAACTGCCGCTATTCGGCTCAACACAGTACAAGAGAGTATTGGTCCCTAATCCTACAGTGGCCATAGTAAACAACAAAGCCTATCAAGGTGTGTGTAACTAGGATATTAACCT
>JAGTTF010000379.1:0-13077 GCA_019095985.1 Streblospio benedicti
TGGTTCCATATGTTTCAGACCATTCTGAACAACTTTCATTTTTTGGTCCATGAGGTACATGACGTCCATGACGTACCCCAGGCCCCTGGTACGTCATGTACGTCATATGACGTACTCACTGGTTCCATATGTTTCAGACCATTCTGACCGACTTTCATTTTTTTGGTCCATGACGTACATGACGTCCATGACGTACCCCAGGCCCCTGGTACGTCATGCACGTCATATGACGTACTCACTGGTTCCATATGTTTTCAGACCATTCTGAACAACTTTCATTTTTTTGTCCATGACGTACATGACGTCCATGACGTACCCCAGGCCCCTGGTACGTCATGTACGTCATATGACATACTCACTGGTTCCATATGTTTCCAGACCATTCTGAACAACTTTCATTTTGGTCCATGACGTACATGACGTCCATGACGTACCCCAGGCCCCTGGTACGTCATGTACGTCATATGACGTACTCACTGGTTCCATATGTTTCAGACCATTCTGAACAACTTTCATTTTTTGGTCCATGACGTACATGACGTCCATGATGTACCCCAGGCCCCTGGTACGTCATGTACGTCATATGACGTACTCACTGGTTCCATATGTTTCAGACCATTCTCAACAACTTATGATTTGTGGTATTGTATAGTTTTGGAGAATGGTTGGATTTATGGACATTTGGAATAAAGAATTCAAAGTAAAAAGATCAAATAAAGAATAAAATGAAATAACAATTTGTTACATCGTCGGTTTTCACGGGGTTTTTAATTCACACGTACCTTATCAGTCCCTGTTCATATCAACGCAGGCGTATATAGCCGTGAGATATGACGATGAATTTGTTATAGGTACGTCATGGACGTCATGTACGTCATGGACCAAAAAATGAAAGTTGTTTAGAATGGTCTGAAACATATGGAACCAGTGAGTACGTCATATGACGTACATGACGTACCAGGGGCCTGGGGTACGTCATGGACGTCATGTACGTCATGGACCAAAAATGAAAGTTGTTCAGAATGGTCTGAAACATATGGAACCAGTGAGTACGTCATATGACGTACATGACGTACCAGGGGCCTGGGGTACGTCATGGACGTCATGTACGTCATGGACCAAAAAATGAAAGTTGTTCAGAATGGTCTGAAACATATGGAACCAGTGAGTACGTCATATGACGTATATGACGTACCAGGGACCTGGGGTACGTCATGGACGTCATGTACGTCATGGACCAAAAAATGAAAGTTGTTCAGAATGGTCTGAAACATATGGAACCAGTGAGTACGTCATATGACGTACATGACGTACCAGGGGCCTGGGGTACGTCATGGACGTCATGGACGTCATGGACCAAAAAATGAAAGTTGTTCAGAATGGTCTGAAACATATGCAACCAGTGAGTACGTCATATGACGTACATGACGTACCAGGGGCCTGGGGTACGTCATGGACGTCATGACGTCATGGATGAAAGTTGTTCAGAATGGTCTGAAAACATATGGAACCAGTGAGTACGTCATATGACGTACATGACGTACCAGGGGCCTGGGGTACGTCATGGACGTCATGGACAAAAAAATGAAAGTTGTTCAGAATGGTCTGAAACATATGGAACCAGTGAGTACGTCATATGACGTACATGACGTACCAGGGGCCTGGGGTACGTCATGGACGTCATGTACGTCATGGACCAAAAATGAAAGTTGTTCAGAATGGTCTGAAACATATGGAACCAGTGAGTACGTCATATGACGTACATGACGTACCAGGGGCCTGGGGTACGTCATGGACGTCATGTACGTCATGGACCAAAAAATGAAAGTTGTTCAGAATGGTCTGAAACATATGGAACCAGTGAGTACGTCATATGACGTACATGACGTACCAGGGGCCTGGGGTACGTCATGGACGTCATGTACGTCATGGACCAAAAAAGTTGAGCGCCACCCTCCTCTGATTTATGGCTCACAGGAGGGAGAAGCCGTTTTCTTGTATTAAATAAAACTTTACTGCATTTCTATCATTTATTACATGCAAAATGTCAAAATACAACAAGTTACATGTAGACATCAATTTGGAACATCTAGAATTCGAATACACTTAGAGCAAACCAGCAGCTGTAAATATACCAATTGCACAAGCCTTTGTCAGCAATATCTGACCACATTAGTTTCCTAGTTAAACTGGTAATATCAAGACTATTACCCTGCCACGACATCACGTTGGCAGTTTATTAAAAGCTAATCAATGTTTTAAACACGCTTGTTCTATAATTAGTATATTTGCCGACAGCCAGTCTGATTTCCTCTGATTACAGCGAAGCGCACCACAACATGATAATTTCTGGCATAACAATCTGAATGAAAACATAACATGCTCTACTTTAAATAGGCCATCTCTTTACAATCACCCCCCTGCCTTTAAGATAAATTAATTTACACTAAAAATTCATTTATCTAAAAATGGGAATCAATGCACGTCACTGCAATACAACACATACACAACATCAATAACATTATGATACCATTGTACCTTTATCCGGCACAATTTACAGACATTTCATACATGAAACCACTTGTACATTAAACATTACTATCTTCAGTAGTTAAAACTCTCAAGCGAAATGTATTTTTACTACACTCAGGTTCATCAACATTAACATCAGTATCATCAATATTATTACCGGTATGTTCTTTCCTTAGTTTTTTAAATCTAAAAAATATAGTACGATTAAAATAACAAAAATTACAATGGGAATGAGAATTAAGATAAAATAATAAAAGTAAGATGAACTATTGTGATCATGAATATCAGTATTTACATAATGAGGCGAATTCAATCGAACTATCTTCGGGTTAGATAAACGATTTGGGAGGTCTAGGTTTTGTGTGAAATTAGCCTCTCCAATAATTTTGGGTAAATTAAAATTTGTAATATTCCAAGACTGTAAAATAGTAATGTGCTTAGCCATGGACTTCTGTTCAACACCAGCAATGGTCCAGTGAGCTGTGCTCAAGAAACACCCGCCCTCCCATGCTAGCTGATAGGTACCTATTTTTAAATCAAACTCACTATTACTATTACCGGAACATACTTCTGTGATTCTCTCCCCCCAAGTGACTAGAATAACATGATTATGGACCTGTTGGTAAATTAAAGATTCATAATGCACTCCTAATTCTACATCACATAAATTTTTGACATTAGCCCTTGCTACCACAGCTTGGCCACAGCTTGGTGCAACACCACCTTTACGGCGTGGAGGAGAGTCACAAACCACTGGTTTTTCCCCAGAACACCTCTTCAAAGTCATAATCTCACCCTGACCACTTAAAGCTACAAACTCATCCGTTTGCAAACGAGCCGTGACATTGCTATATTGAATTGGTACTGGAAATGTATTTATTTTAAATCCATTATAAGATGCGCGACTTACGAGTGGAACCCTAATTATGTAAGTCATAAAATGTCTATTCCAGACCGGAATCACTCGACAGTTACTGTAGTACCATTCCTGTGGCTGGACCAATTCAGCTTCAGAGGAATCTTGAAGGCTCGCGACTTCCTTCAAGACCCTTGACGGCAACAATCGCTTAGTGAGGCGCCCCTCAATCAGCGATTGATGTCTTGCTTCATGCTGTTCGTAGATCCGCCTGATACCATTCAAGTGCTGCCTAATAGTTGCCATCTTTTCACTTAAAACCTGATGAGTGATAAGTGCATGAATATCTTTGTCATAAGCATTAGTAAGATGCTCAATCCAAATCCGTAGTGTATCGGTGAAATTGATAATCTTGTTAATAGCATGTCTGTTATCAATAATTTCTTCATGCGTGACATTTACGATAGTCAACAGATCATCTTGAAAGTGAACTACGTTTTCAATAACTAAATTTTGCTTACTAATTCTACTTTTAATAAATTGAATGTCTTCTTCTGTGGCCGTACCAAACAAACTTTGAGATATTTTGCCAACAAAATCAAATACCGCTCTCCGAGGTCGACCATTGGAGAACATTTTGATTTCCCGTTGGACGCTTTCAATCTCACCATACCAATAGGGGGTATGGATGAAATCTTCAGAGGAGTGACTTGAATCCAGGTTGTCTAGAAAACCCTTGAATATCAACAACTCCGTTGATAAATACTTAATTAATTCAGGACATGGATCGTCCACAACTAAAGTAATCCGCCAGTCAACAAGTTTCATCCTGACAGGTATGTTCTTTTCCATCAAGATGCCATCTTTTACCGGCGTCACCAGCAAAGTATCCACAAATCCACAATACATCACCCACAACGAAATGGCAGCTAGAAGTGCCATCTTCTACGTATAGAGGCTAACTCCCACCTAGATCTTTTACGACGATGTGCATCACCTCCGTCTCCATCTCCGCTTAAGTAGCGCTTCATTCGGAGTTTTGGCACTGGTCGCGATTCATCAGTCTCCATTTGGACATGAGAAGTTGAAGGAATCTGGTTATCAGCTTCCCGCGACCCGCCTGGTTGCCTGGACCGATAAGATGTGCTTTGATCCGAGTGCCTTGACTGATTATCATCGTCCAAAGGATTGTTTGTGGGAACATTATCAAAGGGATTTCCATCACCGTTGGCAGGACCACAATCAGGCGCTGGATTGGCTCGCCGACCCGATTTAACTCGAGCTTGGTTTGTTTGCACGCGCCTAGGTCGAGGGTGCACGGAATCCCAAGCGATGTCTGGGTCAACTAACCTTACCTGATCTCGGTTTATGATCTGCTTTACCCCTGTTGTTGGATGTAAAATATTGAGTACTTTGCCATTTACTTTAGTAACAATAAAGCCATAGTCCCACTGAGCTGTCAAAGTTAATGGTTCTCGAGCTCGGACTATAACCTTATCACCTGGCTTAATGACCTCTGCATTAGCCTGTCTAGCAAAGACGTTGCCGATTATAATGCCTACTATCCCTCGTGGCTGTAGCTGCATGCTGCATCAGATCTGCTTGCAGTTCAAGACGGTTCTCAAAGGATCTTGATGAGTCTTCAGAGAGTAGCCTAGTAAGAGGATACCTGGGAGGGTGAACGTATCTCAACATGAATGGACTTTGTCCAGTGACGGTTGAAGTACTGATGCGGTATGCTGTCAAAGCTGCACCTAGCTGGTCTTCCCAGTCAGCACGATTTCCATTCACCAACTTACGTAAAATACGCTTTAACGTACCATTAAATCTCTCGGTACGGCCATTCGATTGAGGATGGTAAGGACTTGTCCTTCGATGTTCAATCCCCATACCCTCCAACCACTGCTTGAACTCCTGTCCTTTAAATTCAGACCCTTGGTCGGTGAGAATCACCTCTGGAACTGAGAACCTGGGAATATACTCGTTTCGTAATCTTTCCCAGACTGCTTCGTTTGTCTTTTCTTACTAAAGGATATGCCTCTGCCCACCCATCATAGTGATCAATGCAGGTCATTATATAACGAGCCCCGAATATCTAGATGGTAGAAGAGGACCAATTAAATCGATACCCACAAACTGACCTGGATAGGCATGCGCAATAGGCATTTCCCCATACTAAAAATATCCTGTACTAATAACCCCCCAATTTCTACAAAAACTTACAAAGAAAAAATCTTTAATCTATTTCAAATGTCATTTAAGACTCTGACAAATATAATCTACATTTGTTTCACACTTTTGAACAGAACCCATCTATCATCTAAGGGAAACATAAAGTATAAGTGATTATTTCATGAACCATCAACCAAAAAAACAACTATCTCTACAAGAGTGATAATCCCCCAATTGTAACATTTTCTCAACTTCTTGTCTACAACAAGTGGTCTTAGCTTTGAAAGAAACATGATTGGGCTTCCGTTTTCTGTGAGCTTCATTTTTACATTTTCCAACTTTACCGGGTTCTGTCTCTTATTGCGTTCTTTACATGAACCTTTATTGAAAAGTTCCATCTGCTGTTGTGAAACTTTGAAACATGGGTAAATTTCATCTAAGGGCCAACAGGAAGCTTGCCCTCTCTAAATAAATCCTGATATTCATTGACCACTTGTTTCCTGGTCCGGCCTGCAGTGGAACACAATCTTTTTCTTGAACTGGCACTGCACCGGCTTGACGGTCATCTTGGCCACGTCATCTTGGAGCTTCCTAACGGTGCTGGCCATGGCTGACAGCGTTTCCCTCACTGTCGGTTGGTCTGATAGAGGAGCAGCCTCGCTGACGTCCATCGGCTCCTCCTCGCGAGTACCCTCCCTCTGGATACGCTGGCGACGACGCTGCCTCGCCCATTCATCGGAGGCCACACGCATGGCGTCCTCCAGCATGACCAGTTGAGGATCATGGCTGAACACCCTATCCTTGGTCTTCCCGCTGATGAGAGCACCCATGTACCTGTCCGTTACCAATTCCTCGGTATTTCCGTCTCGCGATTTGCGGATGCGCGAGATCGGCTGCCTTATTAAACCGACGGTTGAAGCGAGGCACATCTTCGCGTTGTGTCTGCTTTGTCGCTTGCAGCTCTTCTTTTAACACGTTTGCCTCGTCCGGCCCGAGGAACGCTTGCTGGATGTGGCCACGTAACCCAGCATGGGTTACGACCACCCGGAGGTACTGCTGCTGCCTGCCGTCGCTCAAAAGACTCCACCTCCTCAAGGAGATCTTCTAACGCCGTCCGCTGCACCAGCTTACGGAGATACCGGTCAACGTCTCTTTCCGCCCGGCACCGGAAGACGGCAGATCCCAATGCCGCCAGCCATTTTCGGACCTCTCGGAGGGACGATCCGTCACACAAGCCGACTTTCTCTTTTGCTCGCTGACCCAAGTGTCAAGTGTCCTCTCCTCGAGTTTAGCAGCAGCTTGTTGTTGGTTTTGTTGCTGTTGCTGTTGAATGACAGCCAGCTGCTGCTGATGCTGGTCCAATATGGCTTGGACGTTAGGATCCATCACTGCAGTATCCTCATGTCCTTATTACATCATGGCCCCACGTTGGGCGCCAAATTGTAAAGGGTTGTGCCACTTTACATTGGCATAATACTTTGGTCCGTTTGTTGAGCGCCACCCTCCTCTGATTTATGGCTCACAGGAGGGAGAAGCCGTTTTCTTGTACTTAATAAAACTTTACTGCATTTGTATCGTTTATTACATGCAAAATGTCAAAATACAACAATTTACATGTAGACATCAATTTGGAACATCTAGAATTCGAATACACCTAGAGCAAACCAGCAGCTGTAAATATACCAATTGCACAAGCCTTTGTCAGCAATATCCGACCACATTAGTTTCCTAGTTAAACTGGTAATATCAAGACTATTACCCTGCCACGACATCATATTGGCAGTTTATTAAAAGCTAATCAATGTTTTAAACACGCTTGTTCTATAATTAGTATATTTGCCGACAGCCAGTCTGATTTCCTCTGATTACAGCGACGCGCACCACAACATGATAATTTCTGGCATAACAATCTGAATGTATGGAACCAGTGAGTACGTCATATGACGTACATGACGTACCAGGGGCCTGGGGTACGTCATGGACGTCATGTACGTCATGGACCAAAAAATGAAAGTTGTTCAGAATGGTCTGAAACATATGGAACCAGTGAGTACGTCATATGACGTACATGACGTACCAGGGGCCTGGGGTACGTCATGGACGTCATGTACGTCATGGACCAAAAAATGAAAGTTGTTCAGAATGGTCTGAAACATATGGAACCAGTGAGTACGTCATATGACGTACATGACGTACCAGGGGCCTGGGGGTACGTCATGGACGTCATGTGGACGTCATGGACCAAAAATGAAAGTTGTTCAGAATGGTCTGAAACATATGGAACCAGTGAGTACGTCATATGACGTACATGACGTACCAGGGGCCTGGGGTACGTCATGGACGTCATGTACGTCATGGACCAAAAAATGAAAGTTGTTCAGAATGGTCTGAAACATATGGAACCAGTGAGTACGTCATATGACGTACATGACGTACCAGGGGCCTGGGGTACGTCATGGACGTCATGTACGTCATGGACCAAAAAATGAAAGTTGTTCAGAATGGTCTGAAACATATGGAAACGTCATATGACGTACATGACGTACCAGGGCCTGGGGTACGTCATGGACGTCATGTACGTCATGGACCAAAAATGAAAGTTGTTCAGAATGATATGGAACCAGTGGTACGTCATATGACGTACATGACGTACGGGCCTGGGGACGTCATGGACGTCATGTACGTCATGGACCAAAAATGAAAGTTGTTCAGAATGGTCTGAAACATATGGAACCAGTGAGTACGTCATATGACGTCATATGACGTACATGACGTACCAGGGGCCTGGGGTACGTCATGGACGTCATGTACGTCATGGACCAAAAATGGACCAAAAAAAGTTGTTCAGAATGGTCTGAAACATATGGAACCAGTGAGTACGTCATATGACGTACATGACGTACCAGGGGCCTGGGGTACGTCATGGACGTCATGTACGTCATGGACCAAAAAATGAAAGTTGTTCAGAATGGTCTGAAACATATGGAACCAGTGAGTACGTCATATGACGTACATGACGTACCAGGGGCCTGGGGTACGTCATGGACGTCATGTACGTCATGGACCAAAAATGAAAGTTGTTCAGAATGGTCTGAAACATATGGAACCAGTGAGTACGTCATATGACGTACATGACGTACCAGGGGCCTGGGGTACGTCATGGACGTCATGTACGTCATGGACCAAAAAAATGAAAGTTGTTCAGAATGGTCTGAAACATATGGAACCAGTGAGTACGTCATATGACGTACATGACGTACCAGGGGCCTGGGGTACGTCATGGACGTCATGTACGTCATGGACCAAAAAATGAAAGTTGTTCAGAATGGTCTGAAACATATGGAACCAGTGAGTACGTCATATGACGTACATGACGTACCAGGGGCCTGGGGCCATGGGGTACGTCATGGACGTCATGTACGTCATGGACCAAAAATGAAAGTTGTTCAGAATGGTCTGAAACATATGGAACCAGTGAGTACGTCATATGACGTACATGACGTACCAGGGGGCCTGGGTACGTCATGGACGTCATGTACGTCATGGACCAAAAAATGAAAGTTGTTCAGAATGGTCTGAAACATATGGAACCAGTGAGTACGTCATATGACGTACATGACGTACCAGGGGCCTGGGGTACGTCATGGACGTCATGTACGTCATGGACCAAAAAATGAAAGTTGTTCAGAATGGTCTGAAACATATGGAACCAGTGAGTACGTCATATGATGACGTACATGACGTACCAGGGGCCTGGGGTACGTCATGGACGTCATGTACGTCATGGACCAAAAAATGAAAGTTGTTCAGAATGGTCTGAAACATATGGAACCAGTGAGTACGTCATATGACGTACATGACGTACCAGGGGCCTGGGGTACGTCATGGACGTCATGTACGTCATGGACCAAAAAAAATGAAAGTTGTTCAGAATGGTCTGAAACATATGGAACCAGTGAGTACGTCATATGACGTACATGACGTACCAGGGGCCTGGGGTACGTCATGGACGTCATGTACGTCATGGACCAAAAAATGAAAGTTGTTCAGAATGGTCTGAAACATATGGAACCAGTGAGTACGTCATATGACGTACATGACGTACCAGGGGCCTGGGGTACGTCATGGACGTCATGTACGTCATGGACCAAAAATGAAAGTTGTTCAGAATGGTCTGAAACATATGGAACCAGTGAGTACGTCATATGACGTACATGACGTACCAGGGGCCTGGGGTACGTCATGGACGTCATGTACGTCATGGACCAAAAAATGAAAGTTGTTCAGAATGGTCTGAAACATATGGAACCAGTGAGTACGTCGTCATACATGACGTACATGACGTACCAGGGGCCTGGGGTACGTCATGGACGTCATGTACGTCATGGACCAAAAAATGAAAGTTGTTCAGAATGGTCTGAAACATATGGAACCAGTGAGTACGTCATATGACGTACATGACGTACCAGGGGCCTGGGGTACGTCATGGACGTCATGTACGTCATGGACCAAAAAATGAAAGTTGTTCAGAATGGTCTGAAACATATGGAACCAGTGAGTACGTCATATGACGTACATGACGTACCAGGGGCCTGGGGTACGTCATGGACGTCATGTACGTCATGGACCAAAAAATGAAAGTTGTTCAGAATGGTCTGAAACATATGGAACCAGTGAGTACGTCATATGACGTACATGACGTACCAGGGGCCTGGGGTACGTCATGGACGTCACGTACGTCATGGAGCAAAAAATGAAAGTTGTTCAGAATGATCTGAAACATATGGAACCAGTACGTCATATGACGTCCATGATGACGTACCAGGGGCCTGGGGTACGTCATGGACGTCATGTACGTCATGGACCAAAATGAAAGTTGTTCAGAATGGTCTGAAACATATGGAACCAGTGAGTACGTCATATGACGTACATGACGTACCAGGGGCCTGGGGTACGTCATGGACGTCATGTACGTCATGGACCAAAAAATGAAAAGTTGTTCAGAATGGTCTGGAAACATATGGAACCAGTGAGTACGTCATATGACGTACATGACGTACCAGGGGCCTGGGGTACGTCATGGACGTCATGTACGTCATGGACCAAAAAATGAAAGTTGTTCAGAATGGTCTGAAACATATGGAACCAGTGAGTACGTCATATGACGTACATGACGTACCAGGGGCCTGGGGTACGTCATGGACGTCATGTACGTCATGGACCAAAAATGAAAGTTGTTCAGAATGGTCTGAAACATATGGAACCAGTGAGTACGTCATATCATATGACGTACATGACGTACCAGGGGCCTGGGGTACGTCATGGACGTCATGTACGTCATGGACCAAAAAATGAAAGTTGTTCAGAATGGTCTGAAACATATGGAACCAGTGAGTACGTCATATGACGTACATGACGTACCAGGGGCCTGGGGTACGTCATGGACGTCATGTACGTCATGGACCAAAAATGAAAGTTGTTCAGAATGGTCTGAAACATATGGAACCAGTGAGTACGTCATATGACGTACATGACGTACCAGGGGCCTGGGGTACGTCATGGACGTCATGTACGTCATGGACCAAAAATGAAAGTTGTTCAGAATGGTCTGAAACATATGGAACCAGTGAGTACGTCATATGACGTACATGACGTACCAGGGGCCTGGGGTACGTCATGGACGTCATGTACGTCATGGACCAAAAAATGAAAGTTGTTCAGAATGGTCTGAAACATATGGAACCCCAGGGGGTACGTCATGTACGTCATGTACGTCATGGACCAAAAATGTTTTTGTTCAGAATGGTTGAAAATTGGAACATAGTACGTCGCATGACATAACAAAAACGTACCAGGATTCAGTACTATATACCTACACCTCAATACGTCATGACGTCACAAAACACACACACACACACACACACACACACACACACACACACACACACACACACACACACACACACACACACACACACACACACACACACACACACACACACACACACACACACACACACACACACACACACACACACACACACACATGGGTGTCAAATGACACATTTGATTTACTGCGGGGCCTGGGGTTTGTAACATCATTTTATAGTGTGCCATGTACAGTTCACACACATTGTTCTGAAACACATGGAACCAGATGCGCATGGTGGAAACATGCGCTAGTAGGGTCATGGTGCTCAGTGGACTGTGTCAATCACACATTTTTCAAAATGACAGACTCAGGTCAAACTCAGGTGGGAACCCCACAGCCTCTGAATATCTTCAATTCTAGATATCTGACGTGCTATCCATTGCTGCTCAGACCCATGATACAATTTCACGAGGTGACCATACAGTGAAAAACCAGCGTTAGTGTACTTATTACGTAAATATGGGTCCAAATGACGCTCCATACACGCTGGACGTGGATACAGGTCTCAGATTTAAATATTTTACAAAATCAGCAAAAGATTCGGTCAGAACACGCCGGTGCTGCTCAAGTTGATATTAACTAAAACTACAGGCGTGGTTCCGATTATTTACGGATTATAGATATGGCTGCTTATATCCAATAGGTGTCAAGGTGGTTATTTTTATTTAAATATTTTTTGAACAGTTAGTGCACATGGTCAGTTATAAGACGGCCATGTATCAAAATAGAATAATTAACTAGTCTACACTCAAAGCTAAGCATGGTAGAGGGGGACTGGTTATTACATTGTTAATAGATCTTTCAATTGAGCATTTGTTTAGTGGTCTGAGACGTTTACAGACACTAGGATGCCATACATGGCAGCTTCCTGTTGCCGCCCTCGTGTCCAGACCGACTTTGATGAGGTGGCCGAGAGTGGCTAAAGCGATGGACTGCTAATGCATTGTGCTCTGCATGCGTGGGCTCGAATGCCATCCTTGCCTCAGGACGATTTGAAGGAATGCATGATGTCCCGAGTATAATTCTCCTTAAAATAGGCTGCTTTTGTCGTCTTGCAGGCTATCCTCTGATGCATATTTCTGTGCAGTGGGTACAGTGTTGAGTGTGACGGCTGTTCAGTGTTCATGCATGGTACAGACATGATGGTGGACGTCCTAAACCATTTGACCATGTCGTGAGCATTGCGGGATTGAATGCAATCTACATGTATGCTGGTGTTGCACACGTACATCTCAGCACAGAGACGTGTGCTGACTGTTTGCCATTGATATGTGGTCTCACTTGAGGCCAGTTAGCACTGAGCTGGCCAGTGCCACTGTCTTGTGGTCCTAGCCTCTGGGGTCAGCACCAGGGGCACCGTGCTCTGCAGCAGTTGGAAGTGTTGCTGAAGGTAAAGTGCCACTCGTTGCAGGCATAATGTCAATCAATCATACGATCACAGAACGCTGGGGCAAACAGTTGGGACAGTTGGTTTTAGACCATTTTTCTGAAAATAAACATCAATATTCCAGTTAAAATTTGGTTGCACACAGTCAAATAGTCTAGCAATTTATGTAATAGGGTTTTCAAATGGATACAGTACCAT
>JAGTTF010000380.1:0-24684 GCA_019095985.1 Streblospio benedicti
AAATGAGAAACACTAAAAATAACTTTTGTAAATTTTATCAATATTTCCGCACACACACATTTAATGATTGTGTGAAAGATTACATATGTTTAAATTTGCATTAAACATGTGTTTTTTACAGAAATTTTTAATAACTAGTATGTTGTGAAGATAAGTCATCTTGTCAGTATATGTCGGAAGTTTGGGCTTGAGAGATGGCAGCAGGGGAGGGGTTAGGGGGCCTGAGCATATGCTTGGGGCTTGATTTGAAAATGGGGGCTTGTGAGTATACACCTGAGGGGGAAAGGGGTAACTTGATAGAAAGCAGGGGCTTGTGAGTGTATGGCTGGGGAGGGCGGGTGACTTGAGAGAAGGGTGGTACTGTAAAACTAGAAATATTTGCGCACGAGTTTCATTGAGTGATGTGACGTTGCCGCAGTAACCGCCATCACAGTACTGGAACCTGGAGCAGCAAAGCCGCCATCTGCGACCACCAAAGGCCAGGCTACATCACAGCATATACCATATCATAATAAAACAGAACAGATAATATAGTCAAATTGGTACGAAATTTTATTCAAATCAAAAGTTTTCGCATCTTCGATGTTTTCTCATTCAAATCACAAATTTTCGAGAAAACGCATTCTTGACTATATTATCTGTTCTGTTTTATCAAGATCACAGCAGCTGACTGTTGACCAAGTGCAGGATAGTGCATACATGCATTTAAATATTCAATAAATAGTTCTGAATTAAACGACACATTGGTAAATGAATTGTTGTTGGTTTTTCTCCTTTCTTGTTCAAATTGTCAAACCAGGGAAATCTGATTCCTTGAGCCTATAATCATTGGATGCCTGGAACAATTTGTCAATTTCAGAGAGTATGCATTGGCAGATCCATTTTTCATATCTGGTTGGATAAGCTATTTCAGGAGGCAAGGGAGAGAAATGCTAAATGGCTAATTCAAGTGTTGTTGGTTTTTTACTACATTAGCAATAAATTCATTTTTCTCATCAATTGTTAATTTGCATGGTTCACTAATTGTACTTCAAAAGCTTCATCATTTCCATTCAATGCAATGACCTTTCGAAATGCAAACATAATTATTTGATAAATTTTACAACACAAATAGTATCATACACCAAAACAGGAAAACCATGTTTGATGATATAATCCCACATGTATAAGGCATGGACCATTTGATGCCTGGGGGTGGCCAGGCAAAATATTGAAATAGATAATCGCGCCCCCCAATTTTGAGAAATAGATAATCTATCCCTAACAAAATGTAAAAAAAATCAGTCTTTGGAAAAGAGTAAAACAAATATGCTCTAATGCTCAAGACTAAATATATTGTGCCTGAATATAGGTAACTAGAAGTTCTCATTAAGGATCAATATATATCAAAATTTATTGCTCGCAAAATCATTTATAAGAAAATCGAATTGTGTGAACTCTACTTATTCACTGAGCTTATTCAACACTTACTCCTGGAGCCAAGGGCTGTTTGCATCCATAAAAGGGCCACAAAATTACTCACTTAATTTTTATCAAGGACCACATGGGACACAATTTTAGCGAGGGTAGACATTTCCAAACCCGGCAGCAACATTGAGCAAGGGAGATATTTGTGAAATCACTCAAAAAACTAGGGGTAGGGAAAATGAAAACTGATGTAGAATCATGAAGAAACAGCATATGTCACCATATGAGCACTCAAATTAAAGCATAAAATATCACCTATAACATAAAATCAAATCCAATATCAATGGATCAAGGTCAAGGTCATTCAAGGTCAATCTATGATGTATTTTGACGTATGCCTAAAATTCAGACCTTCATAAAGTCGAAGGACTATACAAATAGTGTCAATATTAAGATTATTCAAGTGTTTGTCCACATACAAACCATACAACATTAGGCAGTTTTTGGGAAAGTTTGAATGCTCTAGCTGTAAAAGTAAGCCAATGAGGTCCATTCAAAAACAGGTCAAATGTGGAAAATTAGTACATCTGAAGACAAACAGGGGGCGAAATGTAAACTGATGTAGAATCATGAGAAAATAACATATGTCATCATATGACCACTCAAATTGAAGCTTAGAATATCACCTATAATAGAAAATCAAGTTATCGTTTTAAAAATTCTACTTTACATAATTCCAATGTCAAACCAAATAATAGCTTGTCAAAAATGTGACAAGTACTAAATATAAATAGTTTAAAAAATAAATAATTTACTTTCTTTTTCTATTTATTTTCCCAATAACACGAACAAAAGCAACTTATTCTACGACACAATTGATATTTTTACAAGGTTCAATAGCAAGAATGCTCATGAATTTAAAAGTAGTTTTAATGAGGTCCAAATTCTAAAACAGGTCAAATTGTAAAAAATTAGTACATCTGAAAACTTTGTAAATAAAAACTGATGTTTAAAATCATGAAAATCAACATATGTCATCATATGACCACTAAATTGAATCTTAGAATATCACCTATATTAGAAAATCAAGTTATCGTTTTAAAAATTCTACTTTTCAAATTCCAATTTTCAAAAATAAAAAATAATAGCTTGTCAAAAATGTGACAAGTACTAAATATAAATAGTTTAAAAAATAAATAATAGGGATTTTCAAAAACCCAATACAACAACATTGTCAATTTGTAGGTTTTTCTATTTATTTTCCCAATAACACGAACAAAAGCAACTTATTCTACGACACAATTGATATTTTTACAAGGTTCAATAGCAAGTCAAGCACATGAATTTCACTGCAGTTTTAATGTTTTACCAAATTCCTAGATAATCTAAATTAACGAAATACTTTCACACAACTTCTAAACTTTGTAGCATAAAAAAAATGACTGAGTTTAAAATCTAAAATCAACATTATGACATTTATTTATTTCTATATTTTGTAAATATTTGTAATGTGGAAAACATAAATTGTACATTTGCACACAAAGGCCAATTAAAATAATCAAATTCAAATTACTTTTCCAAACACAAATATGAATTTCTGTCACTCTAATTATTCTATATATGCAATATGAATATAACTGACCCCCACCCAACCCCTAGACTAGCAACCAATTTAAACTTACACCCACTAATTTGTTATGTATAGTATGTTACATGTATTTACATTTGAGCAGTGACAATTCTATGTTGTAAGGGTGGGTTTCAACTTTTATTTACAATAACATTGTGGAGGATAAGGTTGTCCTTTCCCCTACATTTCACCTCCTTTTCAATTAAACTGCACCCCTCACTAGTCACCCTCACTATGTCAGCGCTTTATGATAGATGCTTCTCAGAATTGATGAACGTTGCATAGCGTTCATATTTATTGGATGTATACTAGAATAGACCATGAATATAGGAAAAACATATGCAGGACGTGAATTTAAGTCTTAAAAACTACTTAAAACTACTTAAAACTACTTAAAACTACTTAAAAACTACTAAAAACTGACCACTGCTATTTAAATTTGCAAATTTAAAAGATTTTACAGTAATTTGCACAATACTAAAACCTACGAATATAAATAACTTACTAAACTAGTACTAGGTAACATGATTTTTCAGTTCTACTTGAAATCCATCTAGACATCTAGCATGCTATAATGTACATCAGCAATACACAAATTGAGTGATGTTACTATTACGTCTATTTGTTAATCAAATACCATGAATAACATAATAGATTTTGTTTACATTACTGGAAAACCGTGTATAATGGCAGCTATGTTCTCTATTATAATTATAAGTACATGTCCATGAATCCATCATTGTCCTGTGTTCTCGTCCTCCTCATATTGCTAACTCGCAGAGATCTACGAGACAATAGTCTCACTTTTAATGTGGCCAAGTAGATGCGCCTTTAGCAGCTTATGATCCTCAAAACGTTGGTTGCAGGCGGTGCATATGAATGTGACCTTATCTGAGTGGGAATACATGTGGCGATTGAGGCTGGCTGAATCTGAGAAACTAGAGGTGCACAGACAGCACTTAAATGGACGTGAGTGGGTATTCTGGTGGCTCTTCAAGTTGCTTTTTTTGTGCAAAGCTCTTGTGGCAGACATTGCATTCATGTGGTCTTTCAGCTGAATGCACTCGTGAGTGGGCTTTCAACTGGCTTGGTGTTACAAAATTCTTGTTACAGACCTTGCACTGGTATGGTTTCATGCCTGAGTGTATCATCTGGTGTTCTCGCAGGTAGTTTTGGTCTCGGAAGCCCTTGTTGCACACGTCACATCGGAATGGTTGGATAGTTTCTGCCGCACGCCTCCGCAATACTGGCTTTTTCCCTACAACACTGGATTGATGTAGGTTGCTCAGCATTGTGCTGTTTTGATGCAGCGTTTTCATGATCGCATCATCGTGGGCAAGGGCTGCTGTTGCTGGCTTCAAATCCCCATGTTCGCTCGCAATTGCTGAAAAGCTTTGGTGCACCTTTGTCATATGGCTCTCTCTGAGGCTCTTGTGGGAGAAGTGCTGCCAGCAGAGGTGGCACCTGTAGGGCTGACTGCCGCACTTTGTTAGAATGTGTGTCCTGAGTTCGGCAGGGTCAGTCACCGGTGACCCGCACATCAGGCAGTGGTGACGTTTATCGCCGCCACAAGGTGGCTTTTCATCTTTACTTTTCATGCGGGTGAACTTCTGGGTAGTCAGTGGGTTGTTTGGTGTAGGGAAACTCTCTTCTTTAGATGGTTTCTCTGGGTTGTTTGGCATGGGGAAATTAATTGGTGCAGGAGGTGAGTAAGGAAGGTGCACTGCTGGTGTGTCTGACATGCGGGTCGACATTGAGCTGGTGGTTGTCGTGAGATTCGATGATTCAATCTCCTCAAAAGGTACGGTTTCCTCATTACTGGCCATTGGCACCTCCGATTCATCATTTTCAATTTCAACTATGGTAAGGCGATCCTGATCTTGGTCTATGTAGTAGTCATCTGAGTCAGTAATGGACTGATAATACTCATTTGTGTATTGGTTCGAACCTACTTCGTTCATTGGTAGCTCCACACCGGTTGCTTGGCTTTCTACGCCATCAGATTTAAGAGGTTGGTTCATATGGCAGAGAGCATTATTTGAATGGTGTTCCATATGTTCATCTGCTTGAATCAAGGGTTTCGTTTCTTCTAAAGGCTCTTTCATTGAATAATTTGATCGAGACACTAGCTGATTTGAATTGTCTGTAGAACAGTTAGGCGACTTTATCTGTTGATTCATTTGGTTATCTTTTGAATGGTTCACAGGGGCATCATTCAATTGTTTCATACTATAATGCACATGGTTCATCGTTGGGTGTGGATGGGAAGAATTAGGCCGAAAATCTGGATTTGTTTGGGAATATGATGGATGCAACGGAGCATTCAACTGGCTCATGAAGCTACCTGGTTGGGGATGATTCATGTTGTTGTTGGAATGGTGATGTGATGGGTAAGTTGCTTGATTGAAGCTCCTGTCGTGTGTGGGGCCAGTATTCATGGCGGGCGTAGGGTACTGCTGGTTCGTTGCCGCTGGCTGGTTTGCTGGGTTGTAACTAGGCCGGTGAGCATCATGATTCGCATATCTAAGTCTTCGGGCCGATTCCACGATGCTTTCTACGAGCATCTTACCGTAAGCTATTGACGGGAAACGAGGTGCATCCATTTTATATCTACGCAATGCAGGTTGCTTGGCCAACCAACAATATCTTGATTAAACAGAAATAAAAATAAGTCAAGCTAAAGTAGCGTCTCTAAGGAACACGTGTACCCGAGTACTGAAGTCTTAAATTCTAGGAACACGTGTACCCGTGTACTAAATAATAGCATAAAGCGCGCGCCCAACTGATAAATCAATAATTTTTTTCATGTACTTGTATTGATTATATTGTGATAAACAAATTGTGGTAAGAAAACCTTACCATTATAAATTCAAAATACATTTTCATACATTTTCCTTTTTACATTATAGATAGCTTATACCTAATTACATAATGACATGTTTGGGTGATTAAATGCAGCTTTTTTTTTAAATGCCAAAGATTTATTATACAAAATTATTATGTATACATAAGCAGTTGCTTAAGGCCCAAACCCCTCATATTATGTCTTGTTTATGTGCAGAAAATTCACGATTTTAATAAAATATTAGGCACTATGGGAATACCAGCAGAGTAACACAGGACGCAAAATCCAGCCTCGGAAGTTTACATTCTTGCAGTATCAACATCTTTTGTACAATGACGCTCGCACGCACACGGACAGATGTTTGGTTTATGTCTTCTAAAATGTAGGAATTGACCACGAGATTGGAGTGTCAATCGCAATATTGAGCATGCTTCGTTCAGGTAAACTGAACGAAGTGAGGGTAAATCACGTCAGCATGCTCAATTTTGCGATTGACACGACAATCGAGTGGTCAATCACCATTCTATTATGACTAAAATCCATTTTATTTTAAAATAAATCATATTATAACATTCTCATTGCAAGTCAATTTTGCCAAAAAGAGCGCGCGGAGACCACTACTACGGCGCTAGTCTAAACTTTTGCTCTCCACTACACAGATCACGCCTTGCGACGTCAGCGGCTGTATTGATAATGTGAGGAGTTTAGACTAGCGCCGTAGTAGTGGTCTCCGCGCGCTCTGGAGCGTTAATTACATAACAGTCATTCGTATAATTTAGCACGCTGATTGACCAATCAGCGTGGGTTATTGGCGGTGATTTTTGCGCGGAATGATAGAATGGATATTTGATAACAATTCAAATGTCGGATCACAGATAAGGTGTTTGACAACAAGTCTCATGAAAGCTGGGCTCCGTATATTGTGTGTTTCTTTGAAAACAATAAAATGTGGTGTCAACTACGCAGATATACTCCTGGAGCCAAGGGCTGTTTGCATCCATAAAAGGGCCACAAAATTACTCACTTAATTTTTATAGAGGACCACATGGGACACAATTTTAGCGAGGGTAGACATTTAAAAACCCGGCAGCAAGGGAGATATTTGCGGTTTTGTTAGAACTGCACCATTGTGAAATCACTCAAAAAACTAGGGGTAGGGGAAATGAAAACTGATGTAGAATCATGAAGAAACAACATATGTCATCATATGAGCACTCAAATTAAAGCATAAAATATCACCTATAACATAAAATCAAGTTCAATATCAATGGATGAAGGTCAAGGTCATTCAAGGTCAAACTATGATGTATTTTGACGTATGCCTAAAACTCAGACCTTCATAAAGTCGAAGGACTATACAAATAGTGTCAATATTAAAATTATTCAATTGTTTGTACACATACAAACCATACAACATTAGGCAGTTTTGGGGAAAGTTTGAATGCTCTAGCTGTAAAAGTAAGCCAATGAGGTCCATTCCAAAACAGGTCAAATGTGGAAAATTAGTACATCTAAAGACAAACAGGGGGCGAAATGTAAACTGATGTAGAATCATGAGGAAACAACATATGTCGTCATATGACCACTCAAATTGAAGCTTAGAATATCACCTATAATAGAAAATCAAGTTCAATGTCGATGGATGAAGGCCAAGATCATTCAAGGTCAAACTATGATGTATTTTGACGTATGCCTAATATTCAGACCTTCGTAAAGTTGAAGGACAAAAAAAATAGTGTCAATATTAGGATTATTAATTGTTGCTACATATAGAAACGTTACAACATTGGGTGGTTTGTGCGAGAATATGAATGCACTAGCATAGCATAAGACAATGAGATTCATTTCAACGTAGGTAAAAATGTGGAAAATTAGTACCTTTAAGCTCATAGTGGGTAAAGGGAAATCCAACATAATATCATGAACAAACAACATATGTCATTACATAAGCAATCAAATTGAATCTTAAATTTTTTTTTAATATGAAAGCATGTTCTTGGTAGTTGAGTGAAATTCAAGGTCATTCAAGGTCAAAGTATTATCTAATTTGATATATGCCTAAATTGTGGTCATTTATACCGACGTATGTGTATAAAAATACTTAAAATTTATAATATTCTTTATTTGCATGAACATAACAACATAATACAACATCAAACAACTTCAATACAAAGATCAGGTCTCAACCACGGAAAGAAACTATCTGATCGTCAGTTGACAAATAGCAAAACTAAGCAAAAATACAAGTAGTCAACTTCAAACACAAATTGTATGTCTTACATTATCACTGATATTCAAACTGAAAGACAATATACAGCAGTCAAGGAATAGCAGATTTCACAATAATGTAACCTATCTACTGATACTTAGCATTTCTAGGATACTGGGTTTCTACAGCCATTACCTGTGGCCTCGCACCTACAGTAGCAGCAACACTTGATTTCATTCTGTCTGCAAGGACAGCGCTTGGTGCCACAGGTTGTGCAATAGCATGGCATTGGAAAATCATCAGGAAGTAGTGCCTGCTGTCTGTCAGGTAGTAAAGCACCATCACCCTGGCAGAATCCAAACTCACATGGGCTACGTTCTACATTGACAAGGCAGTGTAACTGCAAGTACATTCCATAGAATGCTCGAAGTATATGTCCTTTGAGTGAGTGACTAGTTGGAGGAAGGTCGACAATGGTCTTTTTGCTGTGATGGTAGAGAAAATATCGTAGTTGGTCCATTGTTTGACACACTGTTCCAGATTTTAAAACATTTACCAGGTACTGTTCAACTGCCTCAAAATCAATATTTGATGGATCCTTTCCGAATTCCTGTAGATGTTGAGCAGGTTCTGCTTTCAAACTAGCAGCTTTTGTACCCAATTTGCTGGTTGAATCACAGCCTATAAGGTGATGGACTGGCAGTATTACTTTGCAGATATCTGGGTTCATATTGTCTGCCAAAGTATGAAGTGGTATATGCCTAGTAAAATTTCCGACACCAGCCCTGGTCCAGAGTTCTTTAAGGCCATGTCCTTTCAAGAGACTCCAGTAATGAAGTCCAAGCACAACAACGTCTGTATCATTTAAAAGTAAAATGATTCTGGAAGCTCCTTCGTTGACAGAATGCATCTGCTTCTTCAATTTTTACATTTAGCTCTGGCAATGTGATTGCAATATTGCTAAAGATCCCTCTCGCTGATTCCATTTCATCAAGTTCTATTGCACTCACCACTAGGTCTGTTGCTTCCATTGGGTTGTCAAGGATATATTTCCGAAGTAGTAGTTGAAGCTTTGTTTTGTTCATTGATGACGCTCAAAATGATTCCATTGTCACTGGCCATGGTGTGTCAGGTGACACATTATTCAAATCAATTGGACTGCAATTACATCTTCTGGCCCGTTCATTGTCCTTAACTGGGCCATCTATGTATGTATCAAATACATAGTCAATACGGTTAGCATTGTGGGAAAGACTTGGTACATAAGCAACAAAATCTGTACAAAGGTCGCCAAAGGTATGCAAATTTGCTAATCGCATACGACGTAAGTGAGCCATGACATCAACAATTGCAGTAGTATTGGCCGGTGTCCATGCTGTTGGTTGCAAGTAGTCTCGTGGCTCAAGTACCTTCTCTAGTTCACTGCATAGTTCACTCTTATTTGGCTTCACCATGAGGCTTTCTACGTCGAAGAGATAGTTGGTGTCGATCAGATCATATGTCAGCAATTCCTGCATATCATAGTCTCTTACCCTAGCAATGTCAAAGATCTTCTGCGGTTCTGCTAGTTGTTTCTTGCTTTCTTTTCCTTTGGTTTGATTAGACTGTTTATCACGATTCTTGCTTTTGAATGTCTTCAGATTTCTCCTGTAGATCGTATCAAAGATTGAGCGTTCCTTTGTCACAAACCTTTCCCGCCTAAATGTTTCATAACGTGTACTGCGATCATCTCTGACTTCCTGTGGCATGACTTCCTGCGATATGATGTTATGAAGGGTCTGTGGATCATCCTTGCTCTTCTGTGCAGAAGATTAGACTGGGTTGTCATGTTCCTTGATGAACCTTATCATATCCTTAATCAAATATTCAGAACTGTGAGTTGCTGGTACATTAAACTCATGATTAACTAAAAGTTCTCGACTGGGTGTGACAACACCACTGACCATACACTGAAGGTGAACAACTGCCAACATCTCATGGTAAATCATTTCCCATTGTGCTACAACTTGCTTCCTCTTTGTATTGCCAATGATGCCACCAGTACTCTTTTGTGATCTATTGATTGTTTGTTCCAGACACATGTCTGCACCAACAGCAGTGAAATGTCCTTCTGACCTCTTAACAACAAACTTTCCAGCTTTGAAATTTTCCAACACAGATGGGGCGTCTTGTCCGAGCCTCCTCATATCCTTCAGATAGACAGATCCCCATCTCAGGTAGTTGATCCGGTCACATCTCGCAAATAGAGGAAGAACTGCCTGGACGCTTTGAAGGTGCAAATCCCAGTTACCCTCCCGGTCAGCCCTAACAAGATCTCGCAAAATGAAGACGAGTTTCACTCGCCTATCCCAAAAAGCAAAGGTTTCTGACACCTCGCATCTCTCAGACCTGAAGGCATTGAAATCATTGATCAACCTTGATGAAAGTGATATGAAAGCCTGTAAGTGTGCTCTGCTCACTGCCCGGTTCTTCTGTGCTACAGAAGATTTCATCAACTGTATTAAAGATAGCTCTTCCACGTATTCCCTAACATCTTTGAGTCTGAAGAATTCGGTCCACTGCAACCTTTCAATACACGTGCTACGTAACATCAACCCTTTTAGTGACCGTGTATAATGTGTACCATCAAGTACTGAGCACACAACATTTTTTCCAAAAGCTTTCAACTCAGCTAAGATACACTCTGCACCACTGCCATCAATATATTTGCCGTTAGCTCCCATGACCACCTTGATTAGGTGGAATGATCCCAAGCAAAGAACCAAGTTGCTAAATTCAGTGGGGTTGTTCATGATGATCTCTCTGGCAATGTGATAGACTCCCTCATCACAGGTAATTGGTAAATGGGACTGGTTCAACTGGCTGAGGATGTCTTGCAAGTTATCAAGGCTCTGTACAGCTAAATAATCCTATCATTGACACTATCTTTATTGTCCTTCAATTTTATGAAGTTCTGAATTTGAGGCATACGTCAAAAATACATCATAGTGTGACCTTGAATGACTTTGACCTTTATCCAATGGCATTAAACATGATTTTATGTTATAGGTGATATTCTAAGCTTCAATTCGAGTGCTCATATGATGACATATGTTGTTTCTATATGATTCTACATCAGTTTACATTTCGCCCCCTGTTTGTCTTTAGATGTACTAATTTTCCACATTTGACCTGTTTTGGAATGGACCTCATTGGCTTACTTTTACAGCTATAGCATTCATATTTTCCCAAAAACTGCCTAATGTTGTATGGTTTGTATGTGTCAACACTCAACACTTAAATAATCTTAATATTGACACTATTTTTATAGTCCTTCGACTTTATGAAGGTCTGAATTTTAGGCATACGTCAAAATACATCATAGTTTGACCTTGAATGACCTTGACCTTCATCCATCGCCATTGAACTTGATTTTATGTTATAGGTGATATTCTAAGCTTTAATTTGAGTGCTCATATGATGACATATGTTGTTTTTTCATGATTCCACATCAATTTTCATTTCCCCTACCCCTAGTTTTTTGAGTGATTTCACAATGGGGCAGTTCTAACAAAACCGCAAATATCTCCCTTGCTGCCGGGTTTGGAAATGTCTACCCTCGATAAAATTGTGTCCCATGTGGTCCTCTATAAAAATTAAGTGGGTAATTTTGTGGCCCTTTTATGGATGCAAACAGCCCTTGGCCACTGGAGTAACTAGTGTTTTTTTAATATTCGTTATCATTTCATTTGAAATGCATTGTATTATGGTTATGACTGCACGATAGACGTTAGGGACGGTGCAATATTTAACAGGCGGGGAGACCGGTGCATAACGAAACACTTGTCTGAAAAAAGGTCTTGTCCCCTGCTGATATGATAAAAAAAGCCTGATGTCCCATGACCTCTATTCATAAAAAAAAGTCCGCGTCCCCTCCCATTAATATTCGCGTGAAATATTTGTACCGATTCGCTCACTTCGAGGTGGGATTTCAGCAGCTGAAAAAAAGTACATGCCCCATGCCCAACGAGAATGAAAAATCATCCGGTCCCCCTACTTTGCACCTTGAAAAAAGTACCTGTCCCCCTACCAAATGCACCGGTCCCCCTTCCTGGCAAATATTGCACTGTCCCTTATTGTTATGATATAAATAAAAGTTAATTTAAACCATTAACAAAAAGATGGTAAAAAGGAAGAAAAATAATTTTGGGCATGCGCTCACAAACTGGCCACTTTGGTAGTGAAAAACTTTCCCCAATAAAATATGATGTAGCAATGAGTGAGAGCCACTATCTACATGTAAGTAAAATAAACAGCTGCAAAGACATTAGAGAAAAGAAAGAAAATGAAACAAATGAAACAAGGGCACAAATGGTCATGAAAAATGCATCAATGTTAAAATACAAAAATCGCTGAAGAAATGCACAATGCTATACATTTTACAAATATGTCACTATTGTAATAATGTGTCACTATTGTAATAATTACCGTTGCTAATATATTAGTTATAAACACAATTTACTAAAATATAGTTAACAAAAATTTATAGAGTTGGTATGGTCTCTAAACAATATACAATAATGTATTGTCAGATACTCGCGAGATCATTTGTAAATGAATCCAATTGTGTGAACTCTACTTATTCAACACCAGTGTTTGGTGTGTTTTTTTCAAATATTTACTATGCCTTGTTAGGAAATGGAATAATCTACTAAAAAGTATTATCTAAAAAAAAGAAAATAAATGTTTTGACTTAAAACTAAAACGCCTGCCCCCACCCCCACCCAAGATCCGATCAATATTACAGTTTAAAGGCTGCATGAGTCTAGTGGCAGAGCGGGGCGGCTACTGCTGCATTGAGGATCAATATCACAGCTCACACCACAAGCCACGGGAAAGCCACAGCCTGGAAAAATGAACGTCAGACGTAACTTTATGATCAGATTAATAACAGCAAAAAAATTGTTTTTGACGACTCGTTGTTACTGAAAATCGGCGACCTCTCCTTCTAAACACCAGAATACAACAAATACCGTTCATCAAACATATAACAATGCATACATTTTTGGAAAGCCAAGAGGTTTTCCTTCATCATAGCGGTCACTTTTCTGTCACAAAGTTTTCATGGAACTGTATATTAAACTTTAGATTTGGGGCAGTGAAATTTTTCTTGTTCTGAAATATCCGCAAATATAGCCCAAAATTGTGCAACAGCGTCCAGAAGGACACATCTCCGAAATAGGTTTAATTATTAGAACAAGCTCTTGTGAACAACATATTAAAATTAAAATGTTTTTGGTCGGTGCGCAAGGGACGAATTTTAGCTGCAAAGTGTTCAACTCTTGACATTTCCTTAACGACTCTCCATTTACATACATGATAAAAAAGTTGACCTAGAAAGCCAGCAAATAAATACACTAATATGTTACATTTCGAGGAGCGGACACATTTTGTTATGAAAAGAAACCTACTTGTGAGTGTATGTAGTTTTATTGCATCTAAATAGATTGTTCACTTTCGAATGCGCAAGAGCCGTAATTTGCATGTAAACATAGCCATTTGAGCAGATTTTGGCTTCCCGACGATGACAATGTATCGGCTGCTAGGAAGAACTAGGTCAAGTGTGTAACAGATTTTTTTAGCCAATTCGTTGTTGGGGCAAAGCTTGCGATTTGTTAAATGTAGACAATTTCTGTCAAGGAGATTTAACTTATTCATGACTTTCAACATTTTAATGTGTTTGTTCTAGTGACGATGGATGTTTAGTGTTATGTTACATTTCTTTTCATTTGTAGCAGCCCTTTATTTACTAAAAATGCATGTACTATAAATTTATTCCAAGTGAATTGTATTGTATTTTAAATTCAGCATTTAGTATATTAATAAACCTGACAATCATAGACCATGATTGATCTGGTAAAACTATGGGAAACTCTATCATCAAACGTATAACTGCTAGTTTAAAATTCATGTACAGAAAAAAAGAATGTCTAAAATTTACAGAAAGAAAACTACTGTGTGTTTCGTTGTTACAATCTAGGTTTGATAATAGATATAATGTATACTATAGAAGTCTGAATAAATGTATAGAGAACAAGTTCCAGAGAGCACAAAATAAAATTGTTATGTTTATTACAGGTATTGATTGTAGAACTCAAGAACTTGTAGAACTTTATCTATTTCACATTTTAAGAATGTTAAATTTTTAGATGTTGAATCCAGAGTGAATTATCTCTCACTAAACTTGATGCATAATATATACTATGGAAAATCACCAAAATATTTATGTAATTTGATAAAGACTAAAGATGTACATCACCACATCACTAGAAACAGTTTGATGTCTTATGTTATTTCGCATGTAAATAACCTAGGTCTCACTTCTTTTATGTTCATTGGTGCAAAAATATGGAACTCTCTTCCAAATAGATTGAAGTCAATGGAATGTGGACGAGACTGTGGTTCTGCCACATGTGGATTGACCTCTGACAAGAGTGATCCTGTTCCTGCTTGGGTGTGCAGCATGTCCGGCACAGAAAGACAAAGACAATAAGTGTCATAATTGACAGAGGCCTTTTGAACCTGAAAAAAATTAAATAACTCATGTTGACTATCGACCTTTTTTCTCCATATGTTCCTTCAGGCTTTCAAATTCGCAATAACTCATCATGGTCATCAGCGTAAAGCAGCTTCCAGGGTATACCAGAATGGAACTCATGAGATAAGGCCTCCAATACAATGATATATAGCAGGCTGAGTACAGAGGCTGCATACAACGTCCATTTGGGCTAGTCTGTTAATCTGCACTCAACTTCTTGTATTTATAAAAGGTAAAAAAGTAAATGATATAAAATAGCAATTTTTCACTTATTGTTTTTGCCTATAGAATTTACATTCACACAAACCGTTTAGATGTTTTAAATGTATATGTTTCAGTTTATAGTGTGCTATCCAGAAGTACTGCTCAGTTGATTCATTTACACCAACCTACCTCTCCTCACACTTTGCCCATAAAGCTCCCTTTTGGGACAAAATATCTAAGGCCCCTTATTTCTTGATCGCCAATCACCACAAACGGTTTTTAACCCTTTAATTTCTCTTCAACTCAAAGCAAAGACCCACACTTTTCCACACAGAAAAAAAAACTCATTATCGCATAAAACATATAAAGAGAACCCCCATTATACAAAAAACACACACTTTGAACTCACTGTGGAACATACCTACCCACAAAACAGATGGTAGTTTTAGGTAGTTTTGGAGATAACCCCCCGCCCCCCCCCCCCCTAAAAAACTACCGAGAAAGTTAACCCCACCCCCTACACTCATCCAGCAGCCCACTCCACCCCAGTGTATCTCATGCCAAACTAAACAGACCAGCTATGTTCTTATTGAAGTCATCTAATCAGTCTTTATAGCAATCTAGAATAAAAGTTCAAAGGGCAAAATGTAATTGCTGTTGTCAGGCAGAATACTTACAGCAGCGTGTGATTAGCCTAAGGCAAGATAAACAGTTAGAATCATCAGCAGGGGGTTTGCTTCATGTCTCTATGCAAATGAAGAGAGGCTACTTTACCAAGCTCATATATTACAATTTTATTTGATTACAACATTGTTGTAAAGGTCTTTTATGTTATTCCCCACTGGTCATGCGACATGACTTGACATTTTCGAATGTAGTTCATTGCGTGATACAGTTTGTGATTATCTTGCTTTATAATAGATAATATAAACTGGTCACGTTTCACTTTTATATTTGTCTATGGAATCGAAATTCAAACAAACAAATGAATAATTTTGTTATGTTTAGATGTTTTAAATATAAATGTAAATGTTTCCGATTATAGTGTGCTATCCAGAAGTACTGCTCAGTTGACTCATTTACACCAGGTCATTGGTGTCTTTGGCACTCAATTTTAACCTTTCACAACACCCCAGGGAGTATACAACACTGGTTGCATACAGCATTTGTTACTGTAGCGCACACGTGTGAATTCACATCACATTTAATACCGACCCTCATCCCTTTACTTTTTCAGCATCTATAACCTCCCCTAACCCCCCCCCCCCACTTCCGACCCAACCCGACCTCTCCTGACACTTTGCCCGTATTTGATGCACCCTCTTTACTGCTTACTCTCAGGTTTATACAAAAGTCGATAAATTATGTAATAATTAGATTTTTAATTGTATAATTGTATGGCCTTGTAATTTTGTAATTATAGTATCAGATTGCTCATTCGTCTATACAAAGGATAAATGCTATATCACACCCAAAACCAAATGATAACCCTTTAATTATTCATTGTGCATATAGCAAGCAACACCTGTCATCATAGTTTCAGCTCAGGAAACTTAATCTCATCCCTATAACAACAACAACAACTGCCGTATCAACATCAGATCAGAGAGACCATAATCACCATGACATGGTCGCCACACGTCCCTAGTGAAAATCTCAAAGATAAGCTAAATGATGCATGCATGTGTTAATTACTGTGATCGTGGTAATTGACTTGTTTACAAGCACAGTGACACACTCCTCATGCGCGTGGTGATGAGGGATTCTTAATCAAGGCTTTAAACATTGAGAAATGGTCTGATTATAGAGGAAGACTCAACAGAGAGGCGATCTTTATTGGCGATTATACTATGTATGTATATTTGCATTGTCACGTGAAGCAGAAAACACGAACGTCCGTCAATGAATAGATTTTAGAAGTGATAGTAAATGACATATGCCCCCACTGTGAGTAACTTGTATAGTTTACATGTATTTTTTACGCCTAACAAATCTATCACTTGATAACACCTGAACACATGCATGATCACACTAAATTATTACCAGTCACTCACTGGCTGTGTTTTTTTCTTCATCAGGAGAGTAAGCAGGAACTGCATCTTTATTATATCCCTTGATTGTTTATATAACGCAGCTAATTTGATATTCGACCAACAAAGATAGAACATAAAATAAAAAAATAAGGTTCATTGTTTGGATGAAACAGAAATATGTTATGGAATGCATCCCCATGTGATTTAAAGCAAAATCAAAGCAAATGTGATCGCTAATGGGTTAGCGGCAAGCCACGCACGTCCGTGTTTACAGGTGCAAATTGATTCCCCTGGGATTCCTTTGGGGATCTTTGAACATGTGTAACTGCACAAAACTGACCATGTAATCTAGTGCACACTGGTCAAATGCATGTGATAATCAATGATTATCCGTGAATTATGTGATAGATGGATTTCTTGCTGTAGAAAACAAAGTGGCACATTTTCTTCGACTTCAAAGCGCAACTGTGTACCATTCAGTTACACCCGTTTCCTTGAATGACAGATAATTACCTCAGAACCTCTCCATTTAGACCCCCGTGTAACCTGTGTTATGTCCTCTGTAACTTTATAGGGCCTACCACCAGACCACTGACTATAAAACCACTTTGAAATAATACAATATAAGTACTAGAATATAGTGTCTCTAATAAGTCCACCGTTCGTATAGTGTTAGGTGGTCTCAATAGAGGTGGTCTTTTACAGAGATTCATTCTGGTAACTTTATGAAGGTGTCCTCGATAGATAGGTTCTTCAATTTTTAACCATGATTCTACTGCATACCCCCCACCCCCCCCCATTCCAAAGTCGTGGCTAGTCGCAACCTGAAGAAGTCGCGGGTATCAGAGACTAGGTTACGACAAAATGCTGATTTTTGGCCCCAAAAAAATGGTGTCCCCATTCCACCGTACGCCAAAGGTTATGACTTGGTGGAGACTAAATCCCCGGCGACCCGTGAAAATGGGGACCTGC
The DNA here is from genome assembly GCA_019095985.1 of Streblospio benedicti. Taxonomy (NCBI): domain Eukaryota; kingdom Metazoa; phylum Annelida; class Polychaeta; order Spionida; family Spionidae; genus Streblospio; species Streblospio benedicti. The sequence goes on from JAGTTF010000380.1 coordinate 17,878, forward strand.
TTCGGCGACTGGTGGCGAGTGGAGGTGAAGACTTGATTACGACCAGATCTCGACATTGGGCAACAAGGTAGACTTAAAATGTCCGCATCATGGCGATGTCAGTGAACCTTATAAAGACCTGGTTCATTTTGCTGGTTAAGACAAGGTTACCCTAGGCCTCCAACATGCTGTGGAAGAAATACAGGCATGTTTAATGCCACCAACATGCTGTAAGAAAACAGGCATGTCTGTAATAAATCTGAATTATGTTTTGTATAATGATAATTACAAAATCTATCAATTCTACATAGGTATGAAACTCTTACTGTTTAATAGAAATTCTAATTATCAATACCTGTTTATCTTTGACAAGGACATGATGATGTAAACTAGTCATCTTTGCAAGGTGTTTGTAAAATATAAGCTTTATGGTGGTACGCAGATGAAACCTGAAACTTCACCCCTGTCAACATCATCCCAGTCTATAGCTGATCCACTTAATTGATGTCGACATAGCCGTGGTTTGCCTTTCCATATGAACAGAGTTGATTGTAGTGAAAAATAAATCCCACTCAGTATGGTTGTTCGGACTTGAGGCAGATTTGGGAACAGGGTAACGGTGGGCTCAGGTCGTGTGCTCATAGAAACTAAGGGCATCATACAGTAGTGGATTGGGGGTCACTACACGCTTGACCAGCCATGGAGGCACCAGAGCTCGAATAGGGGTGAGTGAAACAGCGTTACACAATGCACACGTTAAGTATGCCATTGTTTGCTTTTTTAGACAAATATCAAACGTTTTTCCAGCCTTGGTTGCAAACGTTTGCACCGTCGATGGGGGAAATTGGTGCTCAAGGATGTTTTCAAGGAAAAAACGTGGTGTGTCATAACTGTGGCGACGTTGCTGTTTACATTATACGTTTTTGTAATAGATAGTAACTTGCGGAAGACTCCAGATTCTAATCCCTCATTGGAGCCGACAGCACCACGGCGACAAGTCTCTACCAGGTCTGGACCAGGTTTTTATTTAATCGCCACCAACTCACCACCAAGTCCTCATCATGTCTTTATCTAGTCTCCATCTAATCTTTATCTACTCGTTACCTACGTTGAAGTGGCGATCTGCTTCCGACCAGGGAGACTTGATAACGACATGGTAGAGACTTGATGACATGGTCTCGAGTAGATAAATACAAGGTTTCGAGTTGGTTACGACTTGGTGGCTATCTTTTATTGATTTTTTAGTCGTAACCAAACACCCGCGACTTTTTTAGTTGAGCTGCATGTCTGTGCAACTAAAAAAGTCGCGAGCTGTCGCCGGTGCGCCGGCGACTTTTTTTCGAAACTAGATAACGAGTAGCTCCCGACCTTGGAGACTAGATGAAGACATGGTAAAAGACATGGTAAAGACATACAGAATCAAGTAGAGACATGGTGGCGACCATCAAGTCTCTATCTAGTTGGAATGTTCAAATTAATTCACCAGCGTAAGCTAAATGGACTGTTTCTGTAGGAATAGCACGCTCTGAAACAAAATGGCGACCGGCATGATGATTTCCCTAAAAATATATAATAATTAGTGGGATTAATGTAAACTACAAATGTGTTGGTATTTTCTGGTGATGTAGAGCTGATGTAGGTAAACTACATTACATTTTGTTAATAAGTAGGGGTTCATATATTTCATTTGAACGAATAGAAAAAATTACATTTTTAATAGGGACTCATATATTTCATTTGCAAAGCGTTTTTGGGGATGTCAATTAATAGACTCGGCAAAGCCGCCAGGAAGCAGGTTTTCCGTCATTTCCCAGTTTTACAGTTCAGGCCGTATTTTTTATAGGATGTTTCCATCTGCCGTATCGATTGTGTGATTCAAGATAGCACGGAGCCACCTCTATACCAAAGGATTGTGTGAGGGTGGGGCTCCATGAGAAAAATGGTTTGAGCACAATCATAGTGTATAATAACATCTGAATTGGGTACTTAAAGGCTTCGATTGTTACTTTTTTATCCAACAAGAACCCATCCCAGATAGCACAACATAACTATTATATCTTGAGCGACGCAAATTGCCGCCGGCGATCCGTTACGTTCCAGGACACGATACGTCTCCACACGTATGCCTATTTTACACGCGATAGACCGGCTAATCGCCGGCGGGTCGATCGCGTCATTTGCACGTGAAAGCCACGTCCAGGTTCTACTTTACACAAACGACGATCGCTCTTTTTGTGTACGTTTTTGTTGAGCGGACTTGAGATCGCAAGTGCAGGTTTAAGTTTTTTTTCTGCCCCCAGGATGTGTGTGGAAAAAAAGAACAAGATAATATATATACATCGATTGTTACTTAGGACAAGATAACATATATACATTGCCGGAGGCGCTGCGTGGAGGAGAGTGCGAAAGGGGGGATACCCCACTCTTGTGTGAGGGGTGCGGGGTAATCTCCCCTTGAGAATTTTGAAAATGTGAAGCATTTTTCTGCAATCTAGTGTATAATTTACAGTGAACTTGGGTACTTAAAAGGCTTAAAATAGTGTTTTTTTTAAATATCCAACAAGAATCATCCCAGATAGCACACCGATAGCCGGCGATCTTGAGCGACGCAAATTCAAGCTATAATCGCCGGCGATCCGTTATCTTTCCGCAGGACACGATACGCTACACGTATGCCTATTTTACACGCGATAGTCACCGGCTAATCGCCGGCGGGTCGATCGCTAGTTGCACGTGAAAAAGTTACGCAAAGTGTCACTTACACAAACGACGATCGCTGGCTACCCGCCCTCGGGCCATCAGTGACAATCGACCATCAAACAATAGCGTTCTGCACGCATGACGTCACAACTCATGAATATTCATGATATTCAGCGCACGTGGCCTCGGTAGGACAAACATTGGCGCCATTGATTGCGTTGCCGTATTAAAGCTTATGAAAATGTGTAAACTAAATCCAATTATATTATATGTATATTGCATCAATTCCTATCAATTTAAAGCAAGTTGACAAAAGGTGTTTGTTGTTTCTTATTCTTAACACCTGCAACCAAAATATTAAGTAGTTATTGTTGTAATAAGCTGCAAACATTGACGTGAGTATATTCGCCGAATTCTGCTGTCAAATGAAAATGTCTTAACTAAATCCAATTATATTATATGAAGTTAAACCAATTAGATAGCCTTATGTATATGAATGGAATTGAATATTACTGCACATTATTTTCCATCAAACTTATATATTAATATGACAACCGTGTGGAAGTACATGGTGTGTTTTTTTGTGTGTGTTTTTTGCCAACTGCTACTGTTAGTGATAGCGGAGGACTGCAATGCCACGGAAATATATGGTTATTATTTCACTTATTAGTTGTTGAACCAATATAATATTTTGATGGAAATAATCTGTAGTAATATGCGATTCCATCCATATATATATACGTCTATGTAATTGATCCAACTAAATAGTTTATTTTGAACATTTATCCTGTGGATTGGACATTTTGACAGGTGAAATTCCGCGACAGTGTCAGTGCCGTGTCGATGTTTGAAGGTTATTACAACAATAACTGTTTCATATTTTGGTCCCGTGTGTTGAAAATAAGAAACTGCATACATTTCTTGTCAGAATGCCTTATATTTATAGGAACTGATGCAATAATTAATCCACAGCAATAATTTTCAAAGGGGCATCTTTTATTTTGTTGGTCCATTTTACTACGTGAATGTCGACATTAGACCAACACAGAAAAATAGCAAATATAACGTTGCATCAAAATTATATCCTTTTAAACTTATTTGAGAATGATTAAGAACAAATATGCGATTGATTTGACACCAAGAAATAAAAACAAACAAACAAATAAGTTTGTCAAATATAGGTCGGAAGTCGGAAGACACCTGTCGTTTTATCAGAGAGCATTAAGTCATGAGTGTGCTGACAACCGTATTTATTACTGCTCTCTGGTATGATATGTCTGTTGTAGTAATATTATCTCGATAGAAAATTCTATTAAGTGAAAGTTATTTCCAACCTTAGGATTAAAAAACGCATGATTGCAACCACCTGCTACTCAGTATTTGTTGTTAATTCGGAGTTCCCTGTCAGGATTGTTGATTTCGTAGTGGATGCAAAAAGATGGAAAATTAAATGTCCCAGCAAATCTTTATTATCAATGATTTCGGAGAATGCTTCTAGTATGTTGTAGAACAGAGGTCACCGAAATCATCCCAAGTTAAAAGTAAGAAGATTAGCACAATTTTAATACAACACTCTTGGGTAGAAAGTCGGCAATTTCCATATATTTAGTAAGGAGCCCGGATTGTTTGTCCTACCCTGCTTAGCGCACCTGTTTTTTCCGAGAATTGATCTGGGCTTGTTACTATAAATAACTCGCGTGCAGAATGCTATTTAGTACTGCAGTTATATAGATCTAATTTTATAGTACTGCAGTTATAGATCTAATTTTATAGGTCTATAGATCTAATCTTCATATATTTTAGTAAAAAGATATACGTATAGATCAGAACAATTTAGTTGATGATCGAGGTGGAAATACCACATATTATCGATGATATTATCAGGAGTTTTCGGTCTTCTTGCTTGGGTTTGGGTTTAGGAACACACATACATAATAAGTAAGTAAGTAAGTAAGGGCACGGGTCGGCCTAGGTCTCTGTCCTACCATCTCACCTCTGATCAGTTGTCCACTACAAGTAACCAACTGACTGGGGGTGAGACTCGGATTTAACCAGTTCAATTATTCAACCCTAAGACACGAGCTAATCTTGCTTTGAAGTAAGTAAGCCAATTAATGTTAGGTATGTTATCGGTAGAGGTATAGTACGTACATTACCACTGGGCAAAATGGACAATACCATAATAGGGCACATCCCAGCTTTGTATATATATATATATATATATATATATATATATATATATATATATATATATATATATATATATATATATATATATATATATATATATATATATATATGTCATTTATACACTATATATGTCATTTTGTATTTATTTAGTGTTCCTAACTTTAAGTTGCCAATACACTGAAGTTGTATTAACCGCCAGTCCATGGTCGGGTAATGTCATAGGTTTATATATACTATCATAAACTCTAAAACATTTCCTTTTATATGTTGTAGGTCTACAACCAGAACACCAAATCGGAAATTGCTGCTGTCCATACGTTGTTGCCTGCTGACAATGAGGATTTATGTATAGTTTGATTATAAAATAAACTAGGTTTCATGAAATTTCGAATAGTTTTCATTCTCTCAGACAGTCTATTCCGATGAAAATAAGAGAAGGTGACACCTTTATTATTAATGAAAAGGAAGTTTTAGATAGATGGAAAGATGATTTTGGTTCACTCTACAATGCCCCCGGTAATCTTGATTTTGATGACACTTTTCAAAATGAAATTCTACAACAAAAAGATGACATTGAGCTAAACTTATCTGAAACCAATGATTTTGTGAATGAACCAATATCATACAATGAAGTTAGAAATGCTGTCAAAAAGTTAAAGAATAAAAAAGCAGTAGGGGTTGATTTTCTACCAAATGAGGTACTTAAATGTGATGATGTTATTCTTGCTATGTGTTATATGTTCAAATTATTCTTTCAACACAGCATGATTCCCAGTTTATGGTTGCGTTCAATTGTGAATCCTATTCCAAAGGGTGGTAAAAAAGATCCGTATTTACCATTAAATTACCGAGGCATCAGCTTATTGAGTTGTGTATACAAAGTGTATACATCAATTTTAAACCATAGAATCATAAATTACTGTGAAATGTTAGACATATTTGTTGATGAACAGAACGGATTTCGACGCGGTCGCTCATGTGAAGATCACATATTCTCCCTCACTAGCGTTATCAATAATAGACTTGATTTTGAACACAAAGATACTTTTGCTGCTTTCATCGATTTGGAAAAAGCTTTTTGACTGGATTGATCGAGATATGCTTTTCTATCGTTTATTACAGTATAACATCGACGGAAAAATGTACAAAGCAGTTAAAAGTCTATATAATGATTGTTATACATGCATACGTATCAACAACCATTACACTGATTGGTTTCCAGTTACAACCGATTGTAAAACAGGGCGATAATATCTCACCAACATTATTTTCCCTGTATATAAATGAGCTAGCGAAAGAAATAAATAACCTAAATCTTGGAGTAAAACTTGATACTGTTAAGATCTCGATACTTTTATATGCAGATGATATGGTATTGATAGCCGAAAATGAAGAAGATCTTCAAAAAATGTTAAGTACTATGCAGGAGTGGTGTAAGAAATGGCGCCTGAAGGTAAATTCGTCGAAAAGTAACATTGTTCACTTTAGGCCAAGAAGAACCCCCAAATCGAACTTTGCATTTATGTATAACGATTGTAGACTCGAAACCGTCACAAAACTACAAGTATCTTGGTGTGATTTTTCGATGAACATCTAAATTTTTCTATGTGCTCAAAAAAAACACTTGCAGATTCAGGAGGTAGGGCATTAAGTGCGATTATATCGAAACTGAAATTGTCAAAAAATGTTGGATTCAAGACATTTACCAAACTGTATGAATCATGCGTGGTTCCCGTCACAGATTACGGAAGTGGAGTTTGGGGTAAATTTAATTGTTCCCACTCAGACACCATACAAAATAGAGCAGTAAGACACTTCCTTGGTGTACACAAGTTCACACCAATTCCAGCATTACATGCGGAAATGGGCTGGTTGATACCGAAATACAGAAAGTACTTAAATATGCTACGTCTTTGGAATAGAATTCAAAAGATGCCA
>JAGTTF010000381.1:0-15731 GCA_019095985.1 Streblospio benedicti
GGCAGTTCCAGAAGGAATTAACAAAAGACTGTTGCAAATATCATCAGAACGAATATTCAGAGAAAGCTATACCACCATATCAAAGTGCTGAACGAGAGCGGATTCAAATATAAATTAAGATATATGAATGACAACAATGATTCCGAAAATACAACCAAAAGTAAGAAAAACAGATCTAGGAAAATAACTTGGTTCAACCCACCTTATGATCTAACAGTAAAAACGAACATTGGTAGAAGCTTTTTTAAAATTATGAATGAATGCTTCCGGAAAGGGATGTATTGAGGAAAATATTTAACAAAAAACACATTAAAAATCTCTTATAGCTGTATGCCAAATGTAAAAAATAGTATAGATGGTCACAACACAAAACAATTAAGAAAAAGAACCAGCACAGGAAAGAACTGCAACTGCAGAAGACCAGCCGATTGCCCATTGAACGGAAACTGTCTCCAGAAATCGATAGTGTACCAGGCAACAGTAACAGCAGCAAGTAAACCAACTGAGACATATATAGGCCTTACAGAAACTACTTTCAAAACACGTTTTGGAAATCACAAACAGTCATTCATAAAAGAAAATTTGAAAAATTCTACTGAGCTAAGCAAACACATTTGGAAATTGAAAAGGGAAAATATTGACTACAAAATAACATGGACTTTTAACCCCAAACATCTCCTGCCGTCAAACATGGCTAACTTAGTGCGACCTGGCCGGCACCAAATACAAAATATGAACGCCAGTTTCACGGCTCTCCAAACACAACTTCAAACGGAAAACAAAGCCCTATCCGACCACTTAGTGAACGAAAGCACTGCCCTCCATCAAAGTATAGACCGCCTGCAACGTGAACGTGACCAGGCTGTTGACGAACTAAACGCCACTAGGCAGAAAATTTCAAGACCTGGAGGCCAAGCTAAATAACCAAAGTCTTAACAACGACGCCTCCTTTCGAAGAGATGATAGAGCTGCGACTGTAAAAATTAGTCGGTCGCGCCAGCATGACCGGAGATGGTCTCTGGGCTGCGCTCTGTGCTGATTCGCAACGCCACTAGCCGAAGCTAGGGACGCGATGGACGGCTGACTCCTGGGCGATGTTGGTTCCCTTACTACTCCTCGTTGTGTTAACTGGTACCCCACGTACAGGCCACCGTCCAGCGTACTGGGCGAGTGCCTGGTGACTAACAAGCCGGGTTTCACGACAGGCCCCTACGGAGGGGACTTTCGCACCGGTGCTGACACGCAACGATCAGGGCGTCCCCTTTACTGGCCACGCGGTCCCAGGCGCTGTGAGGAGGGGGGTCGCCATCGGCTAGCCCCATCAGATATGTAAAGAGGGCCTATCCCCAAAGGGATAGGTTACCAGCCCCATGCTATCCGACTAGCGTACTACAAGGAAACTGAGGCCCTAATGGCCTGGTCTCAGTACTATAGTGTACTGAGTCCCTAATCCTACAGTGGGCTTAAGAAGGAACAACAACAAGGTGTGTGTAACAAGGGGATAATAAACCTAGTCCAGTGCAACTTACTTATGGCTACTTTATACTCTGCGAGGTTGCTGCAACCTCGGCGCACTGAGACCTAACAAGAACTAGTTTTGTTTACACACTCCCCCAGTTCACACGGAGTTAGGACTACACCGCTTCTTACGGGTATAGCCTACCTGCTGTGGGAACTACACACACATAAACGAAACAAAGAGTATCCAAAGTGTTCACGGAGGGAAGAGAAATTTAGAAGAGGGCCTTACACAAGAAAGGGCCAAACTACATGGAGGGACCGGCTCAGAAGTCGGTAGTGTGCTTGTGGATTGAGGCTGGCACGAAGCTAAGTATAGCGTAAGGTGTCAGACAGTGTGATTGCGCAATCACAGCATACAGCATATAGGCGAAGTTGAAGTGTGATTCCTTTGTCTGGGAAGGTTAGTGTAACGGTAGCACGCCCGACTATGACATATAAGACCGGTCTGATTCATAGCCGGGAGGTCGTGAGTTCGACTCCACGATCTTCCAAATTACCTTTACAAGCAATACTGACTTTCGTTTCAAACTGTAAACAAAGTGGAGTCGGTCGCGGACCCAGCGTGACCGGAGATGGTCTCTGGGCCGCGCTCTGTGCTGATTCGCAACGCCACTAGCCGAAGCTAGGACGCGCGATGGACGGCTGACTCCTGGACGATGTTGGTTCCCTTACTACTCCTCGTTGTGTTAACTGGTACCCCACGTACAGGCCACCGTCCAGCGTACTGGGCGAGTGCCTGGTGACTAACAAGCCGGGTTTCACGACAGGCCCCTACTCGGGAGGGGACTTCGCACCCGTGCTGACACGCAACGATCAGGGCGTCCCCTTCTCAAGCCACGCGGTCCCAGGCGCTATGAGGAGGGGGGGGTCGCCATCGGCTATCATACTCTACACGGTACACCATCCGACATCGTGGCCGGCGGTCCCTCCATGTAGTTTGGCCCTTTCTTGTGTAAGGCCCTCTTCTAAATTTCTCTTCCCTGTTGCTCGCGATGTCGTGAGGAGATCGCTTCCTTCTTGAAGCCTACCATATCATTGTCCTTGTACTCACTGAAGGGTTACGCCCTCTTTTACGCCCCTTTCTTAAATCGTCTCCTATCGCCCTGGATTCGTTTTTCCCGACCCAGACATGTCGCCTGCCACTTCTTGGCTGGCGCCACCTTCATCCTCTTGCGTTTTAAGTGCGGGCTCCCCGAAACCCCGACCTTTGCAAGTCTGGGTTCGGGTGGTTGTCCGCGTCCGTGCGCCGCTGGCCTTCACCTGCCGGCGCCCGCCTCCAAACACATCTTCATCTCCTCATCTTCCTGGCTAGCGGTGCTCCTCACCTGAGTGAAGATCCACTCCTGGTTGTTCCTCAGGGGCCTTTTCGTCGTCTCCCTTCCGGGGGGGCGGGCGGAGTCCTGCTCATTCTGTACCACGGGCACGCCTTGCAGAGACTTCTTCCCGCATCAGACTGCGTCAGCACGGGGTCTTCTGGAGCCGTTGAGATCAATGCCCCGGCCTGTGGCTGTAGATGTGGTGGAGGAACAGTACGGGCCAATGGGCCTGCCTGCACTCCGCCCATCATGCTACCCCACTTTATGGTTAAGGCATTGCGACTGCGTGTCAAGGGTGGTGAGAACTCATTCTCACTCGTTGATTCACGGGATTTCTTCACCCGCTTCTGGTTGGTGTGGTACACGACCTCTCGCTCCCCCTTCCGACATAAAAGTGGCGGGTTTGCGAAAGGATCGCCTCGTGGTGGATTAGGCGCCTCAGTTCGCGACCCTATCTCTTCTTTCTTCTCTCGGTCGACGACTGGGCAACACTGCCTCTGCGACCACTCCAGGCTAACTTCGCGGCGGAGAAGGTGTTCGGATTAGTGAACCACCCCTCTGGACGCGTTGTGGGTCGGACATGGTGACTGGATCTCACACTCGTATCGCGCCCGTAAGCGTGTACTGTCGCGAGATCCTGGTCACGGCACCAAACTGTAAACAAAGTGAATGGGTCGCGGACCCAGCATGACCGGAGATGGTCTCTGGGCTGCGCTCTGTGCTGATGCGGCAACGCCACTAGCCGGCTAGGGACGCGATGGGACGACTGATCCCTGGGCGATGTTGGTTCCCTTACTACTCCTCGTTGTGTTAACTGGTACCCCACGTACAGGCCACCGTCCAGCGTACTGGGCGAGTGCCTGGTGACTAACAAGCCGGGTTTCACGACAGGCAGTGGGCTTAGAAGGAACAACAACAAGGTGTGTGTAACAAGGGGATAATAAACCTAGTCCAGTGCAACTTTTACTTATAGCTACTTTATACTCTGCGAGGTTGCTGCAACCTCGCGCACTGAGAGCTAACTAACAAGAACTAGTTTTGTTACAGTACACCAAACATGAGGCCCCAAGTCAAACTCCCGACATTCGATGGCTCGGTGTACAGCTCATTTGAAAAGTTGGCGACATCAGTTGGAGATCCATTTTGACTATCTAGAGTGGACGAAAGAAGACCCGCAGAGGGCCGCTGTGATACCCACCCTTCTCACTGATTTCACGTTTGTTCAATACAACACACTCAACAGCGCCACTCGGAAGAATTATGACAACACTATGGCAGCACTCAACGCTGTTTTTGCAATCGACAAAAAGCCTCTATCATTCCGTAGAAATTACATAAACAGGAAGCAAAAGTACAATGAATCCGTACGTGATTTCAGCGCAGACTTGATGCAGAGATTTGCAGAATGCAATTCCCCATTAGAGACACAGGTCGACGTCTACACAAACATGCTCAATCCTCTCATTGCCGCAGAGATTCAAGACGAGGAGTACACTGACTTGAAAACTTTAGTAGCCTGCGCTGAGAAAGCTGAACACAGGCTCCGCCTCAGACGAGAAGCCAGCCAGTCAGTTAACCATATCTCATTTGACAGGCGCAGTAGGCGGGACCAGTCGGCGTGGTCGCAGCCGCGACAGGCGTTCTCACTCACGTCAAGGTTATAATAACCGGTTTAATCGCTCCAGATCAGACGGCAACGAGATTACAGCAGCGGTGGCACGTGCCGCCTCTAGGAGTCTGTCTCGAAATAGGTCACAGAGTAGATTTCGCAGTGAGAATCGCTATAACAGTGGATCTCGCTTCAGACAGAATAGTCATCCCCGTGAACCCCGTGACAATCATAATCGTGGCGATTACTCCCGCCACAATAGCCATAGCAGACCCCGTGACACTCAGGATCGTGGCGATAACTCCCGCCACAATAGCCATGGCAGACCCCGTAACAATCAGGATCGTAGCGATAACTCCCGCCACAATAGCTACAGTAGACGACATTCACGAGACGAACGTCGTAACTCGGTCAACAACGTACAGGATTTAAACTAATAAAGGCGTCGCATCCCTCCCGTCCCAATGTACATAACGCACCCAATAGTACATATATGGCCCCAGTAGAGATAGACCCCCCTGAATGTATATACTCCCTTCAGCCTAAAACACAAAATAGGACGCTTGACATACACTTTTATTCAGACTCCACAATTCTAGTAAACTTCTCAGAAATTAACAGATGAGTGGCGGCACTCGTCGACACCGGCGCAGCCGTATCCTGCTGCTCCGTCTCTTTGCTAGATAAAATATTGCCCTCATACAAACATCAGTTGATACCCACCACCAGAACCTTCACCACTGCTGATGGCGATTCGTTTCGACCAGTGGGCACCATCTTGTTGCATTTTGCTATAAACAAGGTGAGGTACAGCGAAACCTTTTACGTTTTCCGCCAGTTTAACCACGCCATGATTCTCGGCAAGACATTTTTACTGGTTAACAATGTTAGTTTGAAGTATCACAGGGATGATAATTCTCTGGGTGATACAATACGTGTACATGCTGTTGACCGCTGCCCGATCCTGCCAAAAACCTCTATGATAATTACAGGCAAAATATCAGACAGAGGGCAACGTGTGGACATATGTACGGGCCTTGTGGGCCTCATCACGGCTTCACAACAGAAAACCGCTCTGCCAGTAGAAGACTGCGCCGTAACCGTGTCTAACAATAAGATACCAGTCATAGTCTGCAACGATTCAGATCAAGTTGCCTACATACACATAGGACAAAACATTGCCGAGTTCCAGCCACTTGACTCCCAGTCTGTCGAAGCAGTCCAAGACATAACGTCCACAGCTCCACACAACCATCTGGACAGTAGCGACTCAATTCGCACACATGATGAATTTGATCTGTCGAAAGCTGACTGCTCCGATATACAAAAACAGCAGCTACTGCTTTTGCTGGAGAAACATAAGAATGCTTTTATGGATAAAAATAAGAACTTAGGATTTTGTGATGTTGTGAAACACCGCATTTTGATGAAACCTGACGCTGAATACAAAGACACACAGCCTTTTCGTTACCCGCCGGACGTCAGGGAGCAAATTAACAAACAAATTGATTACCTCTTGGACTAGGGTGTAATTGAGAGGGACAAGGAAATACTCTTTGCATCACCGCTTTTGGCCGTGAAAAAGCACTGTAAGAAGTCTCAGAAACACGTCCATAAACTGGATGCCCCTGAATATAGAATGGTCCTGGACCTTCGGTCGTTGAACAACCAGAGTCTATACTATAAATTCTGCATGCCTAATTTCTCTTCATTTTTGGACATCTTGGCCGAAAAGAAGGCCAAATACTTTAGTTGCCTTGATTTAGCTTCGGGATTCTCACAATTGGCCCTTGACGAAGACTCGAAGGGCCTATGTGGTTTCCACTGGGAGGGCCACAGTTACAATTATGCTCGTGTCGCTCAAGGCCTCGCGGGCGCGCCTTCAAGTTTTAGTAGAGCATTGTCTATCATCCTGAAAGATTACATTAACAAGAGTGTCTTGTTATATATTGACGACATACTCATATGCTCGCCAGATTTTGAAACCCACAAGAGAGACATCGACAACGTCCTCACAGCTTTACACAATGCGAACTTGAAAATTTCTCAATCAAAATGCACGTTCGCTACCAAGGAAATAAAATACCTCGGTCACATCGTGTCGGAGTCGGGCATAACACCAGCATACGACCATACGGCCGCTTTTGCGACCTTCCCACGGCCATCCGACAAAAAATCCCTGAAATCCCTGTTGGGAGTAATCACCTATTTACAAAGTTTCATCCCGAATAGGGCCAAATTGGTCAGGCCGCTACAGAGGCTCGTCACACCCAAAGCTAAGTTTAGTTGGGACGAGGAATGTGAAGCAGCCTTCACTCAAATCAAACAGATAATGTCATCGAAACCGTTTTTACACTACCCCAACCACAACAAAGAATTCGTTTTGATGACCGACGCCAGCATGTATTCAGTCGCTGCAGGTTTATTCAACAGGTCTGATGACGGTAATTTACTGCCCATAGCTTTCACGGGACGGGCACTGCAGAGCTCAGAAACTAGAAGGCCCATCTTTGAATTGGAAACCTTGGCAGTGGTGCATGCGTTGGAGAAATTTAACCATTACCTAATGGGACGCCGTTTTACGCTTTTATGCGACAATCACAGTCTTGTGGAGGTACTAGCGAAACATAGAAGCGAGAAGCGTCTGTCGGCTAAGATTGATAGGTGGATTTTGTTCATATGTAGCTTCGAGTTCGATGTAAAACACATTTCCACGAAAGCCAACTTCATTTCTGACGCATTAAGTAGATGCACTTATGAAGCCCCAACGACAGCAGATGTCTCATACCCAAACCTAGAAAAGTTTCCCCACATCGCTCAAATTGACGTGATAATGAGAGCTATGGCAAAAATGGACAAAGAAATCGTCCCAACGAATGATTTCATGCCACACGTCACATCGATGCCAAGACTGTCTGCCAACAACACGGCACATAAATATGGTGAAAATGCAAAGACTGATGCTACGCTAGTGCAATACAAGGACACCGTTGACATAGGTGCCAAAGACCAGTCAAGTGTCTCAGACGCACACGCTTCCCCACAGCAGGAAACAAACCCGGAATTTAAATGCCCAAGCATGACAAATGACCCCGATGAAGTTCCCCCCACCACGTGTCAAAACACACAGAGCAACAGCGTATTCCATTCTGACATTGATCTCAGGCAGATTGCAACAGAACAGCGAAAGCACAAGCCTTTCATGGACTTGATTAATTACCTGAAACATGACATGTTGCCACCAACGAAGAAAAGACTGAACTATTGCCTCATGAGAGAACACAGTTGCGATTTGTTTGGCGAACATGATCTTCTAGTCACATATTGCCACGCCAAGAGTCTCAACCATGGTCCACGAATCCTATTACCACAATGCTATGCAAACAAAATAATACAACTGTTTCACATCACCTTATACCCGCATGCAGGGATATTTAAGACAACAGCTTGTATCCGGATGCACTTCGCGTGGAAAGGGTTGAATCAGGATGTGGTGAGATTTATATCAAACTGCAAAACATGCCTTCTCTCCAAGGCATCCATTAACCCAGAAAAACGCATGCGTCAGATAATAGACGCCCCATCTAAACCCCATTCCGTGGTCATTATAGACCATCTCGGCCCCTTCAAACTGGGTGCTTGTAAGTTGAGATTTATATTAACAATAATCTGCCTCCTGAGTGGGTATGTCACTGCTGTACCAGTACGTTCCACCAGTGCAGAGGAGACTTGTAGGGTACTTTATGACCATGTTTTCACCATATTCGGGTTTTCTCGCACGATCATTAGTGACAATGGCCCAGCCTTCATTTCATCCCTTTACAAAACAATGGCCAAAATGTTTGACATAAAATTGACATTCGCATCTTTCTATACACCTAAAAGTACAGCTAAAGTTGAAAGATCACACAGCTCATTACTCAACACACTCAAATGTTTGACCAGTAACCATCCAGAAAACTGGCCCCTGTTCTTGTCAGCAGCTGTGAACTGCGTGAACAACACGCCTAACGGCACGACCAAAATCTCACCAAGTATGGTGGCATTTGGACGAGACACTACTGCACTGAAAAATATTAATCTCGACACGGACGAAAAAACAATACCAGACTTGATAAAAGAAATTCAAGAGGTTCAAAAGTGGGCTGCACAGCAGTGCGCGGAGTTAAAGCGCACCGCCGACGAGCAAGCACAACAGAAATTTAACAAAGGCAGATCGCCATCTAAATTGCACGAGGGCGCTGCAGTTTACTGGCGAAAACCATCGCTACGTGACCCACATGAGAATTCAAAATTGCAATCAAACACCCGCAAATTCACCGCTTTTGATATTAGAGACAACTCATGTCAACTGCGTGACCAATCCGACAATAAAGTTTACAAATACCATGTGTCAATTGACCAGTTAATATTCCCCTCCCACCACAACGATAATAAATGTTAGTACACTATTCAGCTAGATAATCACGGTTGAGCCGGCTCTGTACCACGTTTGGCATGGTGAAAACAAGTCCATCACGACCCAAATTCATTTGGTTCTGGTGTTTCGCTTAACGTCGAAGCCATGCGTGCGTGGATGCAACCCCAATCCCACAGATTCCTGATAGTGCACATAGCCCCCCCAGGGTGCCCACCACCCAGGCCTCCCCCTTCTAAACAAAAATACAGTCACGCTAATTACTAACAAAACATTTATGTACGCATTATAACCCCGATTTTATTCCCTCCAAAACAACAGTATACAATGCAATTCCCCAAGGGGAGAAAAACACCCATGTACACCCTCACGTCTCCCAATACAGCACAACCATATACTAAATGCCAGATATTAATTGCACATCCTCGCTTAAAAACTTACATACTTCTCCATCTACGCAATAAGGGGGTGTGCATAGTGAAATTTCCTCACAGTAACGCGTGTGACAAATTTGACATATTTTGTTGTCACTTTCCTTCCCCAATCGAGGTCAATGGAAACAGAATGTCAGAAAACATTAAAACTACAGGGTAAAAGCTCTGTGTAAAGGTAAACTGGAACAGAATAAAGCAGTACAAGAGAGCCACTGCAAATGTTCTTTTAAATGCAATGCATTATTTTCTGAACCATATAGAAAACAAATATTTAATATGTATTATTCATTTAATTCTTATGAGCGGCAAAGAGACATTTTAGTGTCCAATATTCATGAACAAGATATATCAACAAGAAAAACAAATGCCACAAAACATAGAAATATTTGTTTTGAATATTGTCTGCTATATCATCTGACAGTGTGTAAAAAACTTCTTCATGTCTACGCTGGACATTGGCAGAAAAACAATATCCATTGCACTAACCAAAAGATTGACAGATGATTGTACACGTGTGACACCTGAGAAACGAGGTTTGATACACAATAATGTAATAGGTTATGGCTTGTCAAGTGATTTGTCCGTTTAGTTTACATTACATAGTATGCCACATCGCCACACCCAATTACCACCAGCGCCCAGCGGCACCGCCACGGTTAGTCTAACCGGCACACCCAGTTCCGCATTCACGCGCGGTTCCGCACGCTGCTGATCGCTACATAACGACCTGCAATTCACTTTACAGCCACTTCTCACTTACGACTTCCGCCGCTTACTCCCACTGCTACCCAAACCTGCCAATAATACTCGTGTCTGCTCACCTCGATTAAACACCACTACTGATCCAACTGACCACACCCCCCGCATTACTGTAAATCTCCCCCTCATGGCTAAACCAACCACCAGCTACAAAGGGATTGGCCCATCACCCAAACATATAGGCAGTTGCGCAGTGTGCAAAACACTCATCTTCTTCAAATATAAAGAAGAACTCAACAAGTTCAACGCTGACCCATATTGTAGTGAAGAGTGTATCTTTTTGTCCCTTGAAAACCTGCCTTGCGCCGATTCTACACCGGACTACAAGTCCAAACAATGACAGTGACATTTACCATATGTTCCCTCCCATGACCCTTTGTACCCACCTCTCCCACTGACCAATCACAAGTGCAGGACCGCTAAGCCAACCTGGAAATCAGTCTATTTACACCGCTGACACGGTGGCTACGTGTATATATAAGCTGGGAGAGCAAAATATTCCTCACTCACTCCCCCGCAACCAGTCCCCGCCACAGTCCCTACATTTTGCCAACCACTAATCGCTTGTTTGCTCCATACGCCTCACTCACCCTCCCGCCACCACACCTCGCCAACGGCCCACCACATCTCACCCAACTAATCGCTTGTTTGCTCCATGCGCGCGAACATGATTTCCCCCAAGGTCACGGTTTGGTTGATAACCATGGCCTGCCTTCGGATGCAGCTACCAGCAGCACAATACGCACACAGGGAATCAGCTGGCGTACTGTTTGAAGAACAAACTCGAACAATACGCAAATATTTGGGTTTACGCCGACTGAATTTTGCTTTGAAAATCCCACAATTCAACAAGATTACACGCCTAGCTAAGACCATCACAGATATACATTATTGTCACACGTTCGGTTTCATGGAACATGAATGCAATTACACCTTGGCCTCATTTCACTCCGAGCAGCGCTACCTCTTCGATTTAATACTTCAGTACAATTCGGAAATAGACTTGTTGGATAATGATCTGTCAGCCCTGACCATTCAGACTTCCTCAAAAAGAGCGCTGCTAGACATTTCTGGTTTCCTAAGAAGCTTGTTTGGGACCGCCTCCCAGGCGCAAATTAAGGAGCTGGAAGGTAAGTTATTCAATACAGCCATTTCCGCAAAACATATTCATGACAATATTGCGTCCCTCTTTGAGTTCCTGACCACTTTCAAAAACAACACATACGCCAATTTCAGAGACATTCAAGCACACGTCAGCGCGACCAACACCGCCTTGCTAGCCTCGATCAAACGTATGGATAACTTGACCACTGCCGTATCTGCTATGTTGAAACACATGGACCAAATTGACGACAATCTCTTAATCGTCAGGTCCCACGACCAACTAGTCACCACCACCCAAAGGCTAATTCAACAGGTGTACACAATGTCAAACGCCCTAATGGACCTTAAAATTTTAGGGAACAAATTCAGCTATTGTTACAAGGCTGTCTACCACACAAGCTGGTAACTCTATCGACCATTGACTCGGCGGTCAAGAGGCTCAGCCTGTCACTCGAAAAGCACAATCTATCCCCCCTACCAGCAAAGAATAACAACCGATACTTTTATAATTACGCACATGCCATTGGATATGTGGCACGAGATGTGCTGATCATAACCATCGAGATTCCCGTATTCGCCCCGAATCACGTCATTAATGTACATAAGATAACGGCCTATCCAGTACCATTGCACACTCAGGAAGGAAATGATCCAAATAACACGTCTCTGCTTAAAGTGGATAAATCATTTATAGCATTCTCACGGGATAAACACACATTCGGGTACCTCTCCCAGGCAGAGTACTCTGCTTGTGAACATACGGATTTTGTATGCCCGTATCCATCATTCATGTACTCCCATAAGACTATGGATTGCATATTTAATATTATGGTAAACCATAATATTCTGCCAACATGTGAATTCTTAACAAAAACAACTGCTCCATATCCCAATATATTGCAAGTAGACCGTTCCAAATATTTTACAGAACCTGGAAAGTCCAATAAGAAACAAGAAAACAACTGACACTTTTCACAAAATAAATTCACACGTCATTCTCTCCTTGTCTTGCGGTTGCTTTCTACATAACGCCGCAATTTCCATTGTTTCCCACCCAGACAATTGCGACAATGTATCTCAATCGGTCCAGCTAAATTACCCCATTAATATCGCTCAATTCCGTACCATAAAAATCCGGGACTGAACATGAATGTCACTAATGCAAGACAAGTTGTTCACAGTGAGCCTAAGCTCTATGACTCCATAAAATCAAAATTGTCAGACAGCTATGTCAAAAGCAGACGCCCCACTGCAATTTGATAACACCAACGATTTGGAGCCTGCACTGTTCACACCGACATTCGAAACGGATCTATCGGAAATTGTGACCTCAGTAGCGCTGATAATCTGGAACACATGCTTAACCTTTGCTGTCTTAGCCCTGTTCTTCAAATTTAAAACAGCCACTATGCTAGCGCTTGCAGCCACTAGTGCGGGCAAAGCTGAGGCATACGTCATTAGTAACGTAACACCTCCAACAACAACGGATCCCCTAACCTCCCATGCGGACACCATTGCGAAATGTCTGGTTGTCATCACCAGCGTAGTGTTAACCCTCTCTGTGGTAAAGATATTCATAACCCCTCTAGTGTCAGCGCACGTTAAAAACCAAAAGCGCCTAATCAAGAAGCAGCATTGTACGTAAAAAATATTCAACTCCAGTAATACATGCCTCGTGAAACTTTGCAACATCCCATTGGATGATAAATTGAGATATGACGTCATCCCCGAATTACAGAATTACTTTGTTTCATGGTCTGGACTATTGCCAACGATAAACATAAATTGGATAAAGCAGCTGAGCTTCACTTACAAGAACTCCACGCAGCTACTCCCACTCCCGAGATCCGTACGCATTCCGTTCCATACCAGCCTAGTGCTTCATCCAATTAACACCTCCCCATATACAACCTTTTACGCTGTACTGTTCAGACCCCTAGAAGACCCAAAATACTACTTGCTCGAAAAGATCACTGCCCAACCTACGTCTAATAACACTAACAAATGAAAGAAACCAGCCACACAGCTGTGTATGCATGATATCCCCGTTTTATTCCCCCCCAAGTCAACAATATACAACAAGCTTATGTACAGCTATCTTAAACTAATATTTCATTGTACAATCAATGTCTTTAAATCAAATAATATATTCCACTCATATTTCATAAACTATAAACAAAACTATGGTATAATGTGTCACTCATATTCACTCATGCCAAAACAGAATACACGAACATAAAAATAGATACACAATAGATAAAAAAAATTCCTCTGTACACTACTAACTACTAATTACATAACTAAATAATCCATAAACAATATCGCTGCTCCACAAAAAAAATGTTCCATGTCATCATCGTAGGACCACCCGGTGACTATCCATCACTAACATCATTTACATTATGTGAAAGTATTATGGCCCACATGTAGTCTTAAATCTGATGGTTCCTGTTTCAAAGCTTCCATGCCAGCTTTCAAATATTCTAAGTCCGACATCTACAACCTGCAGTACACGCATGTACAGCGGGAGGCCCCGTGCGCCATTGGCCTATGCCCCCTCTCAAACCAGGGGGCAATGCCATCTTCTCCAAAAGAGATGGCGCCGGCCATGCCGAAATCGGCCCGCGTCAACGTGCTCTGGGGCACATCACCTGAAACAAAACATTTAGCGATATTAAATTACCATATATAACCCGCATCATCAAGTTATCGTGTTTTCATACATTATGCGAATTATGATTAAGTATACAACATCTATGTGTATAGTGTTAGAGATTAAGGCAAATCCAATTATTCTCAAAAACACGCATCGCTAAGTAGGCGCTGGGTTAATATTACATTTTGCGTGTCACGTATTGGACACACCGGAGTATGACATTAACCGATTTACTACAACCTACATATTAAACACGACGGCCCGTTCAAAATACGACAAGGAACCAATGCATATGTTAATCAATTCATTTTGGACATAGTATCATCGTTAACGCCATTATCTCCATATCCATTGCTACGTATGCTGTCTCCATCATCGCGGTATCATTATCATGACTTAATTATTATGACTTACGTTTCCGGGTCGGGAGTTGACCCCGGGCGTCCAGAAGTGTCATCTCTTATTGATCCTGTCGGGGATCCTCTTCATGGGCAAGCGTATCAGCCACAGGGTCCCGTGGTCGCTCGGCAGGCTCGTACGTGGGGGTCGATAGAGCCCCCAGCCAAGACCACGGCTCACTGGGAGCCGCAACGCTGATACAGTGACTGCCCCCACACAGCTCCTGAAGCTCCATCTCCAGGTCAGTCGCGCTCATCTCTGTCAATTTAGCGAACTCCTCGTCAACCGAAAACATAAAGTCCCCGGTGGACGCACGAGGCAAATCAGCGACAGACTCAGAGGTAGCAGAAACACCAGCCGCCGCAGGGGACAGAGGCGATGACACGCTGGAGATGAGTGAGTAGACGGGTGTAGGCGCCTCCTCTTCCTCCATCGCCAACCGCCCTGCAGCACCGTCCTCGCTGTCACTGCCGCCATAGTCGTCCGGCCTGAAGAGAATACAAGCGACACATAAATACACACTCAACTTATGGATACACCAAACGCGAGAACGCGGCCTTTCTTACCTCGGCGTTAGTCATCATAATTGTCATCATTTTCATGATAGCCATCATGATCATTAAAATCATGACTATCCTCATCATCGCTACTATCCGCATCCCCACCACCCTTGACGACCAGGTACATTAGTACTAATGGTCCTACGCCAGTATGTTGCTGAGTATAATATGTATTGCTGTGTATAATGTGAACTTGCATATGTATACTTGAAGTATTATATTGTTTTACTAGTTCCTATGTCTCTTGTCCTGTGCATTCCCGCATTGTTGGACGTACCTTCATCGCGTTCATATGTTGTGTCCATATGTTGTGTCTAATAAATTATATTACAATAGTCATCATCCTTACCTGATTGGCGTGGTGGCAGCGCGGTTGAACTCAACGCCCAAGAAGACCAAAAGAAGAAAGGTATACATTTTCATATGCTCACAAAATGGCATCACATCGTGCACCAAAGCAATGGTGCCTCACCAAATCAGAAACAGTAAATAGCTTCGAAACATGGTGGAACAATCTCACCTACCATCTTTCATTAGACGCAACATTCAAAGATATATTAGATGCAACATGGAAGTCTAAGAAAGAAGACACCAACCGCGGTTTAAAAAATGATCCTGAAAGCATAGCCAAAGAAATACGTCGAACAGCCGCACAAAAAGCAGCAGCACTTGACCTAATGTTAGGACAGATTGCAAATTACTGTCCTATAATCAGCAGAAACACATTCTTAAAGAAATGCAACAGCCTGAAACAAATCTATCAAACAATTAGACAACATTTCGGTTTCCAAACATCTGGCGCACAATTCATAGATTTTGTTGATATAAAGCTTGAACCAGAAGAACGATATGAGGATTTATATCAAAGAATTGTTGCATTTATCGAAGACAGCCTGCTCACTACTGAAGGTGACCTATATCACAATGGTACAAAAGTCTCAGAAGACGAAGAACTT
>JAGTTF010000381.1:15831-36765 GCA_019095985.1 Streblospio benedicti
CAGAACCAGTGAAGAGTTTCTATTCTGTTTATTGACTGTCTTCAGAGAAGCTTTCCCTTGCTTATATACTAGCCACTAGCGTGCCGGCGTGTGCGTGTAGCAGGCGTAGCCGGAAGGAGTGAGGCTTCCGGCGGAGCCTATGAGTCTAGTTAGCGGAGCCTATGAGTCTAGTTAGACTCAGCTCTGTCGTGTCATCACATTTCCCCCCTTCCTTATAAGGATATATCCGCCGTATGACAAGGATATGGCCTTCAACCACGCACACACCGAGGATAGTGCCAGTGGACATAACGCAAACAGGAACCTTTTTGTGTCACGAATCCTCTGGTCACCTGAACCAGTTACAATCATTAAGACCACGGTTGCGTTATGTCAGATACGAAAGTTAATACAGAAGCAATCACTGATGGAAACCGGGATTACCGGTGTACAGATCTTAAATTCATGGCATACATCAAGCACATTCATGTAAAATCAGTAATCAAACATAATGAACAGCACAATCACAACGAACATCTAGTATAAAGTATATAAAGTATATAATCGTAAGTTGTAATGTACATAGTGTGTAAGTCATATACGTATACACTGCACAGAACAATTTGTTGGCTATTACAATGATAGGAAATTCTACATTATCTAAAATCATGTTTTCACATTAATCTTAAATAAATTTTATCTTTCTATACAAACAACAATTCACATCAAGCATGCAGTGGTGAGGATTGTTAACAATCATGAGTAAATTATTGAATATATTTTGACAATCAGAATAAAGTACCAGAATAATTTGTTTTAACTGTCAAAAGTAAATGGAGTGTATGGCGAACGTAATTATGTAAGTTGTCAAAGTTAATCACAAATGGTACAATAACATCAAGCATGCAATGGCGCTGGAGATCCGTTACAATAACATTGAAAAACATGCATCATTGTTGGGATTTTTTTTGTCAAATAACAGAGAGTTGTTATGTAGTCTCTTTGGTATGCGCCTGTTGGCATGCTGCCTCGAACCTCGGTTTTCATGAGTAGATACTGGCACGTGGGTGATTGACGAATGAGTTTGGTGTGGGCCATACCATAACATATGGATGGCGTGGACTAATTGGTTGTTATTGCAAGTCCGGCAGGGGTTAATTCGTTGAATGCCTATGTGGCTGGAAACCTGGCTAATGAAATGCCAGGGCAAAGATTGAAACCTGGGTTTCTCCTGATGTTAAAGATATCTAGGTTTTACATGAACCATGCCAGGGCAAAGATTGATCACGTGCATGGGTTTCTCCTGATGGTTAAAGATATCTAGGTTTTTACATCCTACAGTAAACCATCCCTACATTAAGTATATATATAAAACACGTATACATGTATAAACTACATGTAGAGTATACAATGCAATTTATATTAGACATGCAGTGGTCTATTGTCTGGAGCTAGTTACAATACCTAAATAAAACACGCATATATGTATAACACATATCTAGAGTATATAATACAATTGACATTAATCATGCAGTGGTCATATGATAGGAACTAATTACAATATCTACAATACGTATAATTGTGAGTTATATACATAACAATAGTGACATGATCCAGATTGCTGGTTGCTTTTTTTATTTTATTTTTTTGTAATTGCGACTCGTAGCATATTTATGTATACTAGTCATAGTACATATACACAAAACGTGCAGTGGATGCGTCTGAAATCCATACAATTCAATTGACATGTGACATGCATTAATTTATTGGTTTCAGACTCATAACAGGGCGTCTTTGTACAACTCCCGTGGGACACTTGTCGTCATAGCTAGTTGACTATGTAACATCAATCCATGACATGTGACTTGGGAGATAAATGTAGGCATCGACCTGGACCTGAGGGGCGATTAATTAGGGGGCGGGGACATTCTAGGATCACTACGATTGGGTAAGCAGTATTTGGCAGGGCAGTATAAATACAACGCGCGTCGCTTGGTGCATCACTTCAGCTGAAGAACATCGTTCTAACGAATCAACTTGAATCAAGATGGCCGGTGCGATGTGCGTTTTTGGGAACGTCATTATGGAGGGTGTCAGTCCAATGTACAGGGACAGTGTTTACAATTTCGCGAGAACTCTGGCTCGGATGTCCGGATTTGCCAGGCACGTGCGAATTAATGGGCGCAGCGTCGCTGAGGACGATGACGACGCGGTCACGATGTCATCGTGGTCGATGATGAGGATAGCGGCATTAGCGACACTACATGCCGGGCTCAGTTTAGCGTCATCAATAGGTGAGTGTTTTAGATGCCTTATTGTACCGAGTTTCAAAACAGTATAGTTTTCTTCTATTTTTTTTCTCATACTATGGGTAATGGAATGAACTTGTTTAACTAGTGTGAATTTTTTATCATATCCATCCTATGAAATGACAACAATCGAAGCTAAGTCATGATCATGATGGATACCATGAAAATGCTGATTGCAGCGCTATGACTCCTATGATGGTGCATCTATAGGGTAGCGGCAGCCGATTTACGTAGCCTACTCTACAATGTATATATTAGTAGTCACTTTAAGTTTATGTTGAAATATGAAAGCAATGCGTCGGCCTGCAAGCCCACAGTTTTGGTAAGAAGTAGGACCAGTAGTACTAATGTACCTGGTCTTCAAGGGTGGCGGGGATGCGGATAGTAGCGATGATGAGGATAGTCATGATTTTAATGATCATGATGGCTATCATGAAAATGATAACAATTATGATGACTAACGTCGAGGTAAGAGAAGGCCTCGTTCTCGCGTTTGGTGTATCCATAAGTTGAGTGTTTATTTATGTGTCGCTTGTATTCTTTTCAGGCCGGACGACTATGACGGCAGTGACAGCGAGGACGGTGCTGCATGCGGGCGGTTGGCGATGGAGGAAGAGGAGGCGCCTACACCCGTATTGTTGACTTGGGGGGGAATAAAACGGGGATATCATGCATACACAGCTGTGTCGTTGGTTTCTTTCATTCGTTAGTGTTATTAGACGTAGGATGGGCAGTGATCTTTTCGAACAAGTAGTATTTTGGGTCTTCTAGGGGTCTGAACAGTACAGCGTAAAAGGTTGTATATGGGGAGGTGTTAATTGAATGAAGTATTAGGCTGGTATGGAACGGAATGCGTACGGATCTCGGGAGTGGGAGTATCTGCGTGGAATTCTTGTAAGTGAAGCTCAGCTGCTTTATCCAATTTATGTTTATTGTTGGCAATAGTCCAGACCATGAGACAAAGTAATTTTGTAATTCGGGGATGACGTCATATCTCAATTTATCATCCAATGGGATGTTGCAAAGTTTCACGAGGCATGTATTACTGGAGTTGAATATTTTTACGTACAATGCTGCCTCTTGATTAGGCGCTTTTGGTTTTTTAACGTGCGCTGACACTAGAGGGGTTATGAATATCTTTACCACAGAGAGGGTTAATACTACGCTGGTGATGACGACCAGACATTTCGTAATGGTGTCCGCATGGGAGGTTAGGGGATCCGTTGGTGTTGGTGGTGTTATGTTACTAATGACGTATGCCTCAGCCTTGCCCGCACTAGAGGCTGCGAGCGCTAGCATAGTGGCTGTTTTAAATTTGAGGAACAGGGCTAAGACAGCAAAAGATAAGCATGTGTTCCAGATTATCAGCGCTACTGAGGTCACAATTTCTGATAGATCCCTTTCGAATGTCGGTGTGAACAGTGCAGGCTCCAAATCGTTGGTGTTATCAAATTGCAGTGGGGCGTCTGCTTTGACATAGCTGTCTGACAATTTTGATTTTATGGAGTCATAGAGCTTAGGCTCAGTGTGAACAACTTGTCTTGCATTAGTGACATTCATGTTCAGTCCCGGTATTTTTATGGTACGGAATTGAGCGATATTAATGGGGTAATTTAGCTGGACCGATTGAGATACATTGTCGCAATTGTCTGGGTGGGAAACAATGGAAATTGCGGCGTTATGTAGGAAGCAACCGCAAGACAAGGAGAGAATGACGTGTGAATTTATTTTGTGAAAAGTGTCAGCCTTGTTTTCGCATGTAATTCTTATTGGACTTTCCAGGTTCTGTAGTAAATATTTGGAACGGTCTACTTGCAATATATTGGGATATGGAGCAGTTGTTTTTGTTAAGAATTCACATGTTGGCAGAATATTATGGTTTACCATAATATTAAATATGCAATCCATAGTCTTATGGGAGTACATGAATGATGGATACGGGCATACAAAATCCGTATGTTCACAAGCAGAGTACTCTGCCTGGGAGAGGTACCCGAATGTGTGTTTATCCCGTGAGAATGCTATAAATGATTTATCCACTTTAAGCAGAGACGTGTTATTTGGATCATTTCCTTCCTGAGTGTGCAATGGTACTGGATAGGCCGTTATCTTATGTACGTTAATGACGTGATTTGGGGCGAATACGGGAATTTCGATAGTTATGATCAGCGCATCTCGTGCCACGTATCCAATGGCATGTGCGAAATTATAAAAGTATCTGTTGTTATTTTTTGCTAGTAGGGGGGACAGATTGTGCTTATCGAGTGATAGGCTGAGCCTCTTGACCGCCGAGTCAATGGTCGATAGAGTTACCAGCTTGTGTGGTAGACGGCCTTGTAACAATAGCTGAATTTGTTCCCTAAAAATTTTAAGGTCCGTTAGGGCATTTGACATTGTGTACACCTGTTGAATTAGCCTTTGGGTGGTGGTGACTAGTTGGTCGTGGGACCTGACGATTAAGAGATTGTCGTCAATTTGGTCCATGTGTTTCAACATAGCAGATACGGCAGTGGTCAAGTTATCCATACGTTTGATCGAGGCTAGCAAGGCGGTGTTGGTCGCGCTGACGTGTGCTTGAATGTCTCTGAAATTGGCGTATGTGTTGTTTTTGAAAGTGGTCAGGAACTCAAAGAGGGACGCAATATTGTCATGAATATGTTTTGCGGAAATGGCTGTATTGAATAACTTACCTTCCAGCTCCTTAATTTGCGCCTGGGAGGCGGTCCCAAACAAGCTTCCTAAGAAACCAGAAATGTCTAGCAGCGCTCTTTTTTGAGGAAGTCTGAATGGTCAGGGCTGACAGATCATTATCCAACAAGTCTATTTCCGAATTGTACTGAAGTATTAAATCGAAGAGGTAGCGCTGCTCGGAGTGAAATGAGGCCAAGGTGTAATTGCATTCATGTTCCATGAAACCGAACGTATGACAATAATGTATATCTGTGATGGTCTTAGCTAGGCGTGTAATCTTGTTGAATTGTGGGATTTTCAAAGCAAAATTCAGTCGGCGTAAACCCGAATATTTGCGTATCGTTCGTGTTTGCTCTTCAAACAGTACGCCAGCTGATTCCCTGTGTGCGTATTGTGCTGCTGGTAGCTGCATCCGAAGGCAGGCCATGGTTATCAACCAAACCATGACCTTGGGGGAAATCATGTTTGCGCGCATGGAGCAGACAAGCGATTAGTTGGGTGGGATGTTGTGGGCCGTTGGCGAGGTGTGGTGGTGACGGGGGGGGGGTGAGTGAGGCGTATGGAGCAAACAAGTGATTAGTGGTTGGCAAAATGTAGGAACTGTGGCGGGGACTGAATGCGGGGGAGTGAGTGAGGGATATCATGCTCTTTCAGCTTATATATACGTAGCTATTGGTCAGCGGTGTAAATAGACTGATTGCCAGGTTGACCTAGCGGTCCTGCACTCGTGATTGGTCAGTGGGAGAGGTGGTACGAAGGGTCATGGGAGGGAACCTATGGTAAATGTCAATGTCATTGTTCGGACTTGTAGTCCGGTGTAGAATCGGCGCAAGGCAGGTTTTCAAGGGACAAAAAGATACACTCTTCACTACAATATGGGTCAGCGTTGAACTTGTTGAGTTCTTCTTTATATTTGAAGAAGATGAGTGTTTTGCACACTGCGCAACTGCCTATATGTTTGGGTGATGGGCCAATCCCTTTGTAGCTGGTGGTTGGTTTAGCCATGAGGGGGAGATTTACAGTAATGCGGGGGGTGTGGTCAGTTGGATCAGTAGTGGTGTTTAATCGAGGTGAGCAGACACGAGTATTATTGGCAGGTTTGGGTAGCAGTGGGAGTAAGCGGCGGAAGTCGTAAGTGAGAAGTGGCTGTAAAGTGAATTGCAGGTCGTTATGTAGCGATCAGCAGCGTGCGGAACCGCGCGTGAATGCGGAACTGGGTGTGCCGGTTAGACTAACCGTGGCGGTGCCGCTGGGCGCTGGTGGTAATTGGGTGTGGCGATGTGGCATACTATGTAATGTAAACTAAACGGACAAATCACTTGACAAGCCATAACCTATTACATTATTGTGTATCAAACCTCGTTTCTCAGGTGTCACACGTGTACAATCATCTGTCAATCTTTTGGTTAGTGCAATGGATATTGTTTTTCTGCCAATGTCCAGCGTAGACATGAAGAAGTTTTTTACACACTGTCAGATGATATAGCAGACAATATTCAAAACAAATATTTCTATGTTTTGTGGCATTTGTTTTTCTTGTTGATATATCTTGTTCATGAATATTGGACACTAAAATGTCTCTTTGCCGCTCATAAGAATTAAATGAATAATACATATTAAATATTTGTTTTCTATATGGTTCAGAAAATAATGCATTGCATCTAAAAGAACATTTGCAGTGGTACTCTTGTACTGCTTTATTCTGTTCCAGTTTACCTTTTCACAGAGCTTTTACCCTGTAGTTTTAATGTTTTCTGACATTCTGTTTCCATTGACCTCGATTGGGGAAGGAAAGTGACAACAAAATATGTCAAATTTGTCACACGCGTTACTGT
This sequence comes from Streblospio benedicti, assembly GCA_019095985.1. Taxonomy (NCBI): domain Eukaryota; kingdom Metazoa; phylum Annelida; class Polychaeta; order Spionida; family Spionidae; genus Streblospio; species Streblospio benedicti. The sequence goes on from JAGTTF010000381.1 coordinate 22,646, forward strand.
GAGGAAATTTCACTATGCACACCCCCTTATTGCGTAGATGGAGAAGTACGTAAGTTTTTAAGCGAGGATGTGCAATTAATATCTGGCATTTAGTATATGGTTGTGCTGTATTGGGAGACGTGAGGGTGTACATGGGTGTTTTTCTCCCCTTGGGGAATTGCATTGTATACTGTTGTTTTGGAGGGAATAAAATCGGGGTTATAATGCGTACATAAATGTTTTGTTAGTAATTAGCATGACTGTAATTTGTTTAGAAGGGGAGGCCTGGGTGGTGGGCACCCTGGGGGGCTATGTGCACTATCAGGAATCTGTGGTTGGGGTTGCATCCACACAAGCATTGCTTCGACGTTAAGCTAAACACCAGAACCAAATGAATTTGGGTCGTGATGGACTTGTTTTCACCATGCCAAACGTGGTACAGAGCCGGCTCAACCGTGATTATCTAGCTGAATAGTGTACTAACATTTATTATCGTTGTGGTGGGAGGGGAATATTAACTGGTCAATTGACACATGGTATTTGTAAACTTTATTGTCGGATTGGTCACGCAGTTGACATGAGTTGTCTCTAATATCGAAAGCGGTGAATTTGCGAGTGTTTGATTGCAATTTCGAATTCTCATGTGGATCGCGCAGTGATGGTTTTCGCCAGTAAACTGTAGCGCCCTCGTGCAATTTTGATGGCGATCTGCCTTTGTTAAATTTTTGTTGTGCCTGCTCGTCGGCGGTGCGTTTTAACTCTGCGCATTTTTGAACCTCTTGCATTTCTCTTATCAAGTCTGGTATTGTTTTTTCGTCCATGTCGAGATTAATATTTTTCAGTGCAGTAGTGTCCCGTCCAAATACCACCATACTCGGTGAGATTTTAGTCGTGCTGTTAGGCGTGTTGTTCACGCAGTTCACAGCTGCTGACAAGAACAGGGGCCAGTTTTCAGGATGTTTACTGGTCAAACATTTGAGCGTGTTGAGTAATGAGCTGTGTGATCTTTCAACCTTAGCTGTACTTTTAGGTGTATAGCAAGATGCGAATGTCAATTTTATGTCAAACATTTTTGCCATTGTTTTGTAAAGAGTTGAAATGAAGGCCGGGCCATTGTCACTAACGATCGTGCGGCAAAACCCGAATTTGGTGAAAACGTGGTCATAAAGTACCCTACAAGTCTCCTCTGCACTGGTGGAACGTACTGGTATAGCTGTGACATACCCACTCAGGAGGCAGATTATAGTTAATATAAATCTTGACTTACAAGCACCCAATTTGAGGGGGCCGAGATGGTCTATGATGACCACGGAATGTGGTTTAGACGGGGCGTCTATTATCTGACGCATGCGTTTTTCTGGGTTAATGGATGCCTTGGATAGAAGGCATGTTTCACAGTTTGATATAAATCTCACTACATCCTGATTCAACCCTTTCCACGCGAAGTGCATCCGGATACAGGCTGTTGTCTTAAATATTCCTGCATGCGGATATAAGGTGACGTGAAACAGTTGTATTATTTTGTTTGCATACCATTGTGGTAATAGGATTCGTGGGCCATGGTTAAGACTCTTGGCGTGGCAATATGTGACTAAAAGATCATGTTCACCAAACAGATCGCAATTGTGTTCTCTCATGAGGCAATAGTTCAGTCTTTTCTTCGTTGGTGGCAGCATGTCATGCTTTAGGTAATTAATCAGGTCCATGAAAGGCTTGTGCTTTCGCTGTTCTGTTGCAATCTGCCTGAGATCAATGTCGGAATGGAATACGCTGTTGCTCTGTGTGTTTTGACACGTGGTGGTGGGAACTTCATCAGGGTCATTTGTCATGCCTGGGCATTTAAATTCCGGGTTTGTTTCCTGCTGTGGGGAGGCATGTGTGCCTGAGACACTTGCTGACTGGTCTTTGGCACCTATGTCAACGGTGTCCTTATTGCACTAGCGTAGCATCGGTCTTTGCATTTTCACCATATTTATGTGCCGTGTTGTTGGCAGACAGTCTTGGCATTGATGTGACGTGTGGCATGAAATCATTCGTTGGGACGATTTCTTTGTCCATTTTCGCCATAGCTCTCGTTATCACGTCAATTTGAGCGCTGTGGGGAAACTTTTCTAGGTTCGGGTAGGAGACATCTGCTGTCGTTGGGGCTTCATAAGTGCGTCTACTTAATGCGTCAGAAATGAAGTTGGCTTTCGTGGAAATGTGTTTTACATCGAATTCGAAACTACATATGAACAAAATCCACCTATCAATCTTAGCCGACAGACGTTTCTCGCTTCTATGTTTTGCTAGTACCTCCACGAGACTGTGATTGTCGCATAAAAGCGTAAAACGGCGTCCCATTAGGTAATGGTTAAATTTCTCCAACGCATGCACCACTGCCAAGGTTTCCAATTCAAAGATGGGCCTCCTAGTTTCTGAACTCTGCAGTGCCCGTCCCGTGAAAGCTATGGGCAGTAAATTACCGTCATCAGACCTGTTGAATAAACCTGCAGCGACTGAATACATGCTGGCGTCGGTCATCAAAACGAATTCTTTGTTGTGGTCGGGGTAGTGTAAAAACGGTTTCGATGACATTATCTGTTTGATTTGGGTGAAGGCTGCTTCACATTCCTCGTCCCAACTAAACTTAGCTTTGGGTGTGACGAGCCTCTGTAGCGGCCTGACCAATTTGGCCCTATTAGGGATGAAACTTTGTAAATAGGTGATTACTCCCAACAGGGATTTCAGGGATTTTTTGTCGGATGGCCGTGGGAAGGTCGCAAAAGCGGCCGTATGGTCGTATGCTGGTGTTATGCCCGACTCCGACTGATGTGACCGAGGTATTTTATCTCCTTGGTAGCGAACGTGCATTTTGATTGAGAAATTTTCAAGTTCGCATTGTGTAAAGCTGTGAGGACGTTGTCGATGTCTCTCTTGTGGGTTTCAAAATCTGGCGAGCATATGAGTATGTCGTCAATATATAACAAGACACTCTTGTTAATGTAATCTTTCAGGATGATAGACAATGCTCTACTAAAACTTGAAGGCGCGCCCGCGAGGCCTTGAGCGACACGAGCATAATTGTAACTGTGGCCCTCCCAGTGGAAACCACATAGGCCCTTCGAGTCTTCGTCAAGGGCCAATTGTGAGAATCCCGAAGCTAAATCAAGGCAACTAAAGTATTTGGCCTTCTTTTCGGCCAAGATGTCCAAAAATGAAGAGAAATTAGGCATGCAGAATTTATAGTATAGGCTCTGGTTGTTCAGCGATTGGAGGTCCAAGACCATTCTATATTCAGGTGCATCCGGTTTATGGACGTGTTTCTGAGACTTCTTACAGTGTTTCCTCACGGCCAGAAGTGGTGATGCAAAGAGTATTTCCTTGTCTCTCTCAATTACCCCCTGGTCCAAGAGGTAATCAATTTGCTTGTTAATTTGCTCCCTGACGTCCGGTGGGTAACGAAATGGCTGTATGTCTTTGTATTCAGCGTCAGGTTTCATCAAAATGCGGTGTTTCACAACATCACAAAACCCTAAGTTCTTACTTTTATCCATAAAAGCATTCTTATGTGTCTCCAGCAAAAGCAGTAACTGCTGTTTTTGTATATCGGAGCAGTCAGCTTTCGACAGATCAAATTCATCATGTGTGCGAATTGAGTCGCTACTGTCCAGATGGTTGTGTGGAGCTGTGGACGTTATGTCTTGGACTGCTTCGACAGACTGGGAGTCAAGTGGCTGGAACTCGGCAATGTTTTGTCCTATGTGTATGTAGGCAACTTGATCTGAATCGTTGCAGACTATGACTGGTATCTTATTGTTAGACACGGTTACGGCGCAGTCTTCTACTGGCAGAGCGGTTTTCTGTTGTGAAGCCGTGATGAGGCCCACAAGGCCCGTGCATATGTCCACACGTTGCCCTCTGTCTGATATTTTGCCTGTAAGTATCATAGAGGTTTTTGGTGGGATCGGGCAGCGGTCAACAGCATGTACACGTATTGTATCACCCAGAGAATTATCATCCCTGTGATACTTCAAACTAACATTGTTAACCAGTAAAAAATGTCTTGCCAGAATCATGGCGTGGTTTAACTGGCGGAAAACGTAAAAGGTTTCGCTGTACCTCACCTTGTTTATAGCAAAATGCAACAAGATGGTGCCCACTGGTCGAAACGAATCGCCATCAGCAGTGGTGAAGGTTCTGGTGGTGGGTATCAACTGATGTTTGTATGAGGGCAATATTTTATCTAGCAAAGAGGAGCAGCAGGATATGGCTGCGCCGGTGTCGACGAAACCGCCACTGTCTGTTAATTTCTGAGAAGTTTACTAGAATTGTGGAGTCTGAATAAAAGTGTATGTCAAGCGTCCCTATTTTGCGCATTGCAGGCGGATACTTTGATGGAGGGCAGTGCTTTCATTCACTAAGCGGTCGGATAGGCTTTGTTTTCCGTTTGAAGTTGTGCTTTGAGAGCCGTGGAAACTGGCGGTCATATTTTTTATTTGCGCGGCCAGGTCGTCTACGCCAGCCATGTTTGACCGTGGGAGATGTTTGGGGTTAAAAGTGACTGTGGAATCTAGTGTGCTCTCGGTGAGCGTATCGTCGGGGGAGTGAAAGGCGTGTTGCAGGCTTTGTGGTGACGCGAAATGTGTGAAAAATCCACTGTCGCGTGTAGATGAATCTATGGGGGAGGTCGGGGCTGATTGGGGGAGATGGCTGTCAGTGGCTTTGGGGGTGGAAGTCGGCCTATTCATGAGAGGACGGGGCTGGAGGGGGGAAGCGATTTATGGGCGGAATTAGGTCTATACATGTGAGGTCGGGGCTGGAGGGAGGAGTGATCCTTTGGGTGGATATTGGCCTGTGCACGTGAGGTCGGGGCTGGAGGGGGAGGGATTAATTGGGGCGGAATCCGGGGTCGGGGCTGGAGGGCGGAGTGAACACAGGGTCGTGTGAGGTCGGGGGGAGGAGGGGAGTTATCCTGGGGTGGAACCAGTCTATCTGGCGTGCCGGCGTATTCGGCCGGGGGGAAAAGGGTTCAAATTAGAACATCTCTACCACTTATGTCATGTGTGATTTAGACATGTGTGGTGAGAAGTAGTAACAGAACCAGTGAGGAGTTTCTATTCTGTTTATTGACTGTCTTCGGAGAAGCTTTCCCTTCCTTATATACTAAACCACTAGCGTGCCGGCCTGGTAAATGTGTGCGTGTGCATCTCAGCAGGCGTAGCCGGAAGGAGATGAACATATAAAATGCTCCTCCCTGCTTCACCACCAGCCAGAGCCTATGAGTCTAGTTAGGGCAGGTAAAATGCCTAGCTGAGTCACTAGTTAGACAGGACTCTCCTGTTTAGTTGTGGGGAAACAGGCAAATCAACCATCATCATCAATTCTTTTCTACCCTCAGCTGATAACACCTTACATTAGAAACAACAGTGGATGGATGCTGCTGCAGCCCCCCACTGTCAGCCCACCAGTGCCTTGTGTGTCATAAATTAGAGTTATGCAACATCAAAAGCATTTTGAAACTCATGACCAAAATTTAAAAAAACATATTTTTTTCAATGAATATCCTTGGGCTATGTTTGATTTTTATCTATATAAACTCCTTGTAAAAATATGTTTGAATTGATACCAAACATGACCAGCTTTTAAAAATTACAACAGAACATATTCTTTATTTACATAAAAATGAAGTCTCCACTGAGAGGTGTTTTAATGTTGACCTCACATGTCCTATGTGTGTCTGTTAAAATGCCCTAGTTTGTTTGCTTATCAATTAATTCTTGCAAGAATAAGACATCTTCTGGACTTAAGTGTGTTTGTATTTTACCTGTATGTATTTGTGAGTGAAAACCATTTTTCTCAATAGCATTTGACGTTTTAGAAGAATGCATTTCAGTGTACATGAATAACATTCATGTACGTGCGATTTAGTATTTCAATTTGAAAAATTGATGTAAGAAGAAGCCGTTTTATTAATAGCTTCTTCCTAATCGACCAGGAGAAATACTTAATCTGCAATTGTGTGATGTCTAGCGACACGGCTTTTTATGCAATGCCAACATGACTAACACAATTAAAGGACTTGAAGCAGATACCAGACTGTGCGTGGAAAATCAACAATCTATTGAAAGAATTGATACCTCGTGTGACTAATTGTCCATTCATTCGGTTTTCCCCTTAGCTTTGTAGGTTTCTTCTCATTAAAAGCAAGTGTAAACATTAATAAACTGCCCTTGCTATGACGGTAGACCCTTGATTAGTGCTAATGGTAGTAAGAGATAGCTTTTAGAATCCTTTGCTGAGATTTCAAATTCAAACTTGTTGCATCACTAATCAATTCGTATTATTGCCTGCCTGTCATCCATGAATATCAATTTGCTAAAGCAGATGCAGGGAGGAAACTGACAGGAGAGAAAAGAACACACGGAATGTGGCACTAAAAGTGGTCTTAGTAGAGAGGTGGTCATTTATGAGTTCTAATATGGACTCTTCATGAATTTTTTGCAACTGGAAACTTTTAAAAATGGTTTTTACTAAGGTGGTCTCTTTATAGAACTTTAGTATCAAGTAATAAGCACAGTATACACCGCCAAAACTTTATCAAACTTTACGGGACGAGACAATTATCAATAGAACTGACCACTTCTACAAGATCACTTCTCTAATTAGACTATTTTTGTGCTTCCAAATATTCATGTAGAAACCACCATACATTCCATGAAGAGAACACATCTCTATAAAGAACACTTAGTCACTAGTCTCACAGGTTATCTTAACACAGAGATTATGTGCACGTCTATCGTACACTGTATGTTCTCTTAGTTTTACAATGTATAATCTTAAACAGTGAAATTCCCGTGCGTCGTATATTGGATATACATTCAGGATGTTCTTATGATATATTACAATCTTAGACAAAATCTTCTTAAATACAAATTGACAGTTAAAACATGTGCCTGAAAGATATGCGTAGGGCACATGATTCCGCAAGGTGAGCCTACTGCCAGCATAGAAATCGCTAGGATCCGTGAGTGTACAGTGCAACAAACGTATGTTTTTTTTTCAAGTACGAGACCCCCACGAGCAGTCGTCTGCCCGTAAGGAGGCCGCACACGCTAAATGTCGTATATAACAAACCACGTTGTCATCACAGATACCTTACAGTGCAGTGCTTCCTTTTACAAAGACAGTACGACGAACGTACCACTATGCAGTGATTTTTGGAATCCAGACTGGCGTGCGTAGAAAGTAGAATGTAAAGTTAATGTACGTTAGTACAATGCACGTTCGAAACATGATGATCTGACGGTCACCTCATTTAAACAATCCCCTCTGCTGACGCACTCATAACGCACAGAACCAGTACTGCCTTGGATCTGTATGTGACGACCGTCGTTTCACACATCAAAAACGCTCGTCTAATGGATCTCGTCAAAAGCTCACGCTATTTCGTTAGGTTCTCAAAACTATGAGTATTAATGTACCTTTATATATAAAGGAAGAAGCGATTTTTTGGTCACAAAAGGCTTTTTAACAAGAAGACGTACACACTCCAAATTATGTATGTACAATCAGGACAACTTGGTGGTCGTTATAATGTCTACATTTCAAACCAAATAAATTGGTTTTAATGATAAAAACAAGAAAAACTTTTTTTAGTAATGTTCCTCATGCTGCTTACAGCGCCATGGTTAAAGTAATACGTTTAATGTTTGTGTAAGTCAAACGTACGTTGGACGTCACAGTACAGTCACCTATATTTTGTAGGGTTGCAGAAAGGCTTTGTATGTTCATGTTGGGTTGAGGTGGTGGTGGTGGTTTGGGGGGGGGGGTATGGTTGGTTGTGAGGAAATGAGGTGAAAGGGAGAGCATTTGATCCGCTCCAGATCTAATCGGTTGCAACCCGAGCAGTAGCTGAGGGGGGGGGGGGGGAAGGAAGGTGATGAAGGTGTACTTAATCTGTCCCATACTGTATACTGACGGGAGCTGTTGTAAGGGATGGGGGACAGAGCTATATCTGTTCAAGCCCAGATTTGTTGATGGGTGGTGGCAGATGATATGTTGGTGAGGAAGTGAGGGGAAGGGAGGAGCATTTAATCTGTTCCAGATTTCATGTTTCAACCCGAGCAGTAGGAAGGGTGTGATGGAAATGCATTCATACTGATCTGGACCTGTTTATATGGGGATGGCGTAGAGAGGGTTGGGGAGAGAAGAGGGGGGTGGCGGCCGAAGGAAGGGTAGAGGAGGGTGTAACATTTAATCTGTTCCACACATGTGTACCAGGGGTAGCAGAAGCTGGTGGGAGCGATATTAGAGGGATCAATCATTGCCATATACATGTAGTGTGTATATGGCTATGACTTATGCCGATGGGAGGAAGGTGATGGAGGTGTATTCTATCCGTCACAGACCTGTATTCTGTCAAGAGCTGGTGTGAGGAAGGTGTACAGAGGGAAGGATGGGGAGGGAAGAGGATTTAATGTGTTCCAGATCTCTTCTGTTTCAACACGAGCAGCGCCGGGTATACAGCTAGTTTATACATATGAGGGACCTCAACAATCAAAATATGTGTAGAAATAGGATATTTAGAGACAGGCTGCATCCTGTAGCCTGATGTTTATGACGACAAAGAGATTATTGGTAGATTAGACCGTCTCGACCCCCCCACCCCCTGGGGGGCACTAGCATCTGCTTTGGGTTAGGTATGCTCAATGGTGAGTTCAAAATGGGGGGGGGGGGGGCGGGTCTTAAATATAGTTTGTGCTAGAATACGATGGCTGATATCTTTAAAATCTGATGATGGGCGTTGTTTTTTGTCACGCGTAAAGTGCTGGGAGAACCGTAAAACAAGCGTCGTAAGTACAAAAGTTAATTACAAAACGGGAGTGACACGCGGATGAGCGGGTTTATAAGGAAATTGGATACTCACAATTACCTTTATAGGTGTCAAGTCCATAGGCGATATGCCCTTTACTTGTGTTGGCCAATGCCACTATTTCTTAATGGACATGCTCTTGCGTGTATGTAAATCACTATCAATCAGGCACATGTTTTAACTGTCAATTTGCATTTAAGAAATCGTAGTTTGGCTAATACAAGATAGCACAATAAGAACATCCTGTTTGTAACATATGATCCCAAATATGATGCATGTACAAATATGAGAACATACAGTGTACAGTAAAGCTTGGACAATAGACGTGCACACATCTCTGTGTTTAGATAACCTATGAGACTGGTGACCAAGTGGCCTCTGTAGAGATGTGATCTCTTTATGGAATTATTGTGGCGCCGTCGTAAGCAGAATGCTATTTTATGAATTTTGAGTTTTCTAAACGATGCCCTCTGACCGTCTTTGGATATAGTTTGATAAAGTGTTAGCCTGGGCATCTTCTGGAAGACCAGTGTAGTTTCAGAATAACTCTCTAAGAAAACTATCATTTGAGCCAAGGTTTTTAACCTGGTTCCGGTGGCAGATTGGACTAGTGAGTTAGCCTGAACTGCTAGGCGATTGGGTGCCATGTGGTCGTGTGTTCTAACCCCACCAGAGACTATGTGATATAGTCCTCACCTGACTTGGAGTCATAAGTCTAATGACTTAATTACATATAATAATATATACCCAAGTCCATTAAATCATAAATCAATTAAAAAGCATATTGTTTTAAGTTTTACTCTAGTAAATATGTAAATTGATGAAAGCATCCTTTTTTAAACTACGTTGTTAAGTAGTTGTATATGCTATGTTTCACATTTAAAATGTACTGTATAATAAATTTAACTATGCATTTATGAATGTGAAAAAATACACAATAGAATAGATACTTAAATCATGCATATGTGTATTGAGAGAGTGAACCGACCAAAAACGATAGTGTGTTGTTTGTGTAATGGTCTGATATGACATAAATCTGCAAATTTTAGAAGTCGGTTACTAGATATTTCATTAGTTGTTAAAACATAAAATGAACCCTTTTCTATGCTTTTTTGGTATATATGAATGCAACAGGCCTGTGTAAACAAGATTTAATAATATCTATTTATTAGATGTGTGTCATTAATTTGTTAATAAAATTGCAATATGGTAAAAAATTTTCCAATATGTGGGACTATTTTTTTTCTCAACTTTTGGCTAATGCTACTTGGACAAATTAAAAAGGTGACTGATTACATGGACCCTATCTACTAGTAGGTGCCAAGTTTAAAACAGTTCTATTATATTTTTCCTATTGGTTCAGTGTAAGGATAGCCCCTCAGGATGTCAGTAAGACCTTCAGCTGAATCAGTCAGTAAATCAGCATGCCAAAATATTTCAACTAACTGGCCTTATTATGAAGGGCTTAAGTACAGGATGTGTTTTGTGTAAAAATGATGAAAATATTTCAACTAACTGGCCTTATTATGAAGGGCTAGTACAGTAACAAAAATTACATGCTGTTGATGGAGAGCACATTTGAGTATGCAACAACTTCTGAATGATGATGTTAAGAGCAATAATGCCTCAAAATTGTACAAAGATTGCTTTACTATTACTAAATACAATGGTGATGCTGAGAACACTATGCATTTGTTTTTGCATAATAATCATTTTCAGCTAATGCTTGATATCTGTGAGATCGAAAAGACAATACAACAGAAATGTGATGACCTAGGTATACCCTATCACTCACCAAATGATTATGAAACACGACAAGAAAGACATGAGAGACGCCACAAAATCCAAAGTAGAATACAATACAGACAACGTACACAAAAGAAACGAAAAGCTGAAAATGATATTATAACTCCTCGTAACAAACGATTTGCACCAAATGATGTAGATGATCAATCAGAAGCTAATCTAGCCCAACCAAATGATACCGCTGATGAAGATGTTCAAGCAGAATCTAACCCAGTCCAGTCAAATGATGAAACAAAACGGCTTAAAGAGGTAATTTCCCACATAAAGGCATTTGAGAAAGAACAAATGATTTATTATTTCAAAACATGTAATACTTGCAGGGAAACTCGACTGGAGATGAAATTAACCAATGGCAATTGCCAAAGGTGTCATAAGGATAAAAACCAGATCAAAATGTTTTCAGCATCAAACAACATGGATCCTGGCCCGGTCCCACCAGAACTGACAGATCTAACTGTGGTGGAGGAGCAACTAATATGCAGAATAGCACCAACCATGTCCATTCATATGCTAAAACATGGAGGAATGGCAGCAAATGGCCATTGTGTTGCCTTTGCTCAAGCAATTGAAGAGCCAATGAAAATTTTTCCTCGATTGCCAAGTACAAAATATAATTACAGAAGTAACCCGGTGAATAACAATGTTACAATTAATCAACAGAAGACAGCTACAATTCCATGGCCAACCCAAAATAAAGAGCCAATCTCGGAATTTACAACAAATGATTTTTTCCGCTCGCTTTTCCAACATTATTTCCGACTGGCAAAGGTGACTTTAGACAAAATAGATCACAAACCTGCAGTTCATTTGCTGATTGGGCAGATCATCTCCTTTGGTATCAAGGCGGCCGCTTTAAGCAAAACATCCCTTCTTCAAATTCATTGTCCACAATATGATACAAAGAAAAGCAACTCTGGAACAAGGCAATTTCATTATCAAACACAAATTAGGAAAACAATTGAACATCAATGACATAAGAAACATGGTTGATAATGACAACAATTCAGTTGCACAAAAGTTGATGTATTTCTCTGCTAAGTTGTGAGGCACACAGCAATATTGGTGTCAGCGCCAAAAAGAACTCCAAGCACTAGTTCAGTACAACATGGAGTTGTGCAGAATTTTTATTTCAAGTCATTGAGGAGGCTCCTTGGCATGTATGAGGAAAAAACTACAGGACAACAATTAGACCTTAATAACAAAGCAGAAGTCTTTTCAGCATTGCAGAAATATCCACATGTTGTTGGTCATTATTTTCATCTTCGTACTGCATCCTATTTCAAGCACATATTCAAAAACTTTTTTCAAACCAATGATTATTGGTCCAGGTATGAATTTGCAAAATCTAGAGGCATGATCCACTGGCACATGCTAGCATGGTCGAAAGATTGTCAGCCACAGAAACTGCTTTTTGAAGGTGCCGAAAAAGGCTTATCCGACGACGCTCTTGCAGTTGAGCTTCAGAAGTGGGCAAAGCATGTATATGGTCTGACGGCCATGCATCCTGCTGGACACGATGAAAATGGACCAAAAATCACTTTGGCCACCTCCAGAAGGCACGGCACTTCCACCAAATGAAGATGAGAATCCCCTCTTCAACCTTTTCAGTGATGTGCCTTGTGATGAAAAAAATCTATTACAACAGATCATTTTGAAACTAGTGAATAAAGCTTTCCTTCACAGATGTTCTGAATATTGCCTCAAAAAATCAAAGTCCAAGAAATGTAGGATGGGATTTGGCGCAAAGGATAACCCAGGAAAACTTCCACAGGATGTGCCAACCTTGGTTAAAGATGATCACGACAGTTTAAGGCTGGAATTACCTCGGGATCATCAACCTTAGTCCAGCATTCACAATACCATGCCCAAGGCTGAAGAGCAAATGGAGATGTTAGTATAATTGTGTCGAAAAAAGTAACCCACAGCATCCATCAGAACATGACATCATTGCTGTTGAAAAGTATGTCTCAGGTTACGCATGCAAAGGTAATGAGCCAATTGGGCGCATCCGTCCTGCACAAAACTGCTGATGAACTCCATTAAAGACAGACGCCGCTATTTTTCGTTATAGCAGCGTAACATACAACGTTTGTTAACCCTTTGCGGGTCGGAAAGGCATTTATGCCTTAATGCATGCCGAAAAATGAGCCTAAAACATAGCTTCTTCAAACCCTCGTATCTATCAAAGTGTTTGTAACATGCATCGTACAAGACCACGTGGTGAATCAAAATCGCCTACTCCATGCATTAGCAATCACCTTATTACGATATAAACCACTTTTTATAGTAAATAATATATGTTTTTCAAAGAAGACATACTTAGAGATGAAATACCAGTTTTCGGTACTCAACTTTGACCACTAAATCTACTTATTTGTCGTCAAGAAACCCCCATCGGCTTTTATGTCAAAAGAATCGGCTACCATTTTTCCTATCTGTTTGTAAACATCTCATTAGCATGCGGTGAACCCTGACCTCACAAAAATAATTTATTCCCTCATTATATTTCGTGTGTTTACGCCCATTTCTGAGGCTGTAGCCTCTGCCAACAGCGTTTAACAAGCATAGCAGCATTGCAAAACACGCATGCTGGGGCAAGGCTACTGTTTCAGCCTATCACAAGCATTTCCGCTGTAGAAATTCGACAGCTAATATGGTGGTAAGCATAGACTGAAAAAATATTTCTCTGTAAAAATGGAGATTTCAATTCGATAATGATGAAATGGAGGCATCTATAAAATCCACCACTGTTTGGGCGGATACGATGTGGAAGCATCGTCATCTTTCAAAGAGCATGTTTGGCCTGTGCGTTCGTCACAGCGGAGATGGAAAACAATGTCAAGTGCGATTACGAAAAATTAGCAAGCCGGTAAGAAGCATCAAGAAAATCGTTAGTTTGTGAATTAAATTTGGTTCTGATAATAATTTCTTTTGTTCCATAACGTTCTAGCATGCCTTTCTGGGTTGATTGATAGTTTAAATAAGTCATTACATCATAGAGTCATGCGATAATACCAAACCGCCTCGGCCTGTCAAATGACAATGTTTTGAATCGAGAAGCGAGATCTCGGATGGTTATAATTAAGATTTCTTTCAAAACGTATAATAATATGAGTTGTAGTGTGAAAATAAGAATCTAAATCGCATGTCATGTCTCCTGTGTAAGTATAATACTATTTGGACTCTTCAGTATAACTGTAGAACTCGCAGTATCTAGGACAATAAAATCTGAAAAAATCAATGACTTTGTGATGTGAATATACGTCAAACGTCCAAAATGATACGTGTACATAGATAGTTGTAGTTGCACAAAAGAAGAAAACGTCTACAATTTCTGCAGGTGGTCAATTACATACATGTAGAATAAATACAAAAACTTACCAGGTGTAAGGAATTTCTATTGGCACGACGTCTGACTTTATACATGACATTAGCAATACGGTTTAAAACTTAAACGAAAAGCCCCCAAATACTGGAAAAA
>JAGTTF010000381.1:46167-56191 GCA_019095985.1 Streblospio benedicti
GGGCAGTACCCATCAATAGCCCAAGGACCACCGGGTGGTCCCGGCAGGTTGGTGCATGGTAGTCGAGGAAACACAACGAGGAGTGTCTAGCTGAGGAACGTTCTGTAGTGCAGCCAGGGCCCCGCCTGCAAAGGGGGTGAGCCCTGGGGAGGTCGCCCCGAGGGCACAAAGTGTTCCTGAGGATCCTGTAGCAGAAGGTACCGGATGTTCCAGACGTCTCAGCTACTTTGTTTACAGTATATGTATTGTAAATACTCTTGAAAACGTACTGATACATTTATTCTATCTAATTTTATGTATGATATTAGGTAACTAATGCTGGTTTGTTATGTGATTCCTTTTACGCAGGGGGAGTCATGTTAAAATCAGTGAGCAAATATCGCAGTCATGTAAACTATCATGTAATCTAGCTGATATATAATGCGATTTTGGTCTGGGGATTGTATTATATATGTAGCAACAAGTGCTGAATGCTGTCTAACTAGACTCATAGGCTCCGCTAACTAGACTCATAGGTTCCGCCGAAAGCCTCACTCCTTCCGGCTATGCCTGCTACACGCACACGCCGGCACGCTAGTGGCCAGTATATAAGCAAGGGAAAGCTTCTCCGAAGTTAGTCAATAAACAGAATAGAAACCCTTCACTGGTTCTGTTATTACTTCTCACCACACATGTCTAAATCACACATGACATAAGTGGTGGAGATGTTCTAATTTGAACCCTTTTCACTCCTCCCCCCCCGCCTCCGCCTATGCGTAAACCATATTCCACCCACAGGATCACTCCTCCCTCCAGCCCCGACCTCACGTGTGTAGACCTAATTCCGCCCATAAATCACTTCCCCCTCCGGCCCCGTCCTCTCATGAATAGGCCGACTTCCACCCCCAAAGCCACTGACAGCCATCTCCCCCAATCAGCCCCGACCTCCCCCATAGATTCATCTACACGCGACAGTGGATTTTTAACACATTTCGCGTCACCACAAAGCCTGCAACACGCTTTTCACTCCCCCGACGATACGCTCACCGAGAGCACACTAGATTCCACAGTCACTTTTAACCCCAAACATCTCCCGCAGTCAAACATGGCCGACGTAGACGACCTGGCCGCGCAAATAAAAGACATTACCGCCAGTTTCACGGCTCTCCAAGCACAACTTCAAACAGAAAACAAAGCCCTATCCGATCGTTTAGTGAACGAGAGCACTGCCCTCCGTCAAAGTATGGACCGCCTGCAACGCGAACGTGACCAGGCTGCCGACGAACTAAACGTCACTAGGCAAAGATTTCAAGATCTGGAGGCCAAGCTTAATAACCAAAGTCTTACCAACGACGCCTCCTTTCGAAGAGATGATAGAGCGTATAACAAACGAGGCCCCCAAGTCACACTCCCGACATTCGATGGCTCGGTGTACAGCTCATTTGAAAAGTGGCGACGTCAGTTGGAGATCCATTTTGACTATCTAGAGTGGACGAAGGAAGACCCGCAGAGGGCCGCCGTGATACCCACCCTTCTCACTGATTTCGCGTTTGTTCAATACAACACACTCGACAGCGCAACTAGAAAAAATTATGACACAACTATGGCAGCGCTCAACGCTGTTTTTGCAATAGACAAAAAGCCTCTATCATTCCGTAGAAATTACATAAACAGGAAGCAAAAGTACAATGAATCCGTACGTGATTTCAGCGCAGACTTGATGCAGAGATTTGCAGAATGCAATCCCCCATTAGAAACACAGGTCGACGTTTACACAAACATGCTCAATCCCCTCATAGCCGCAGAGATTCAAGACGAAGAGTACACTGACTTGAGAACTCTAGTAGCCTGCGCTGAGAAAGCTGAACACAGGCTCCGCCTCAGACGAGAAGCCAGCCAGTCAGTTAACCATATCTCATTTGACAGGCACAGTAGGCGGGACCAGTCACGTGGCCGCAGCCGACAGGCGTTTCACTCACGCCAAGGTTATAATAACCGGCTTAATCGCCCCAGATCAGACGGCAACGAGATTACAGCAGCGGTGGCACGTGCCGCCTCTAGGAGTCTGTCTCTCGAAATAGGTCGCAGAGTAGATTTCGCAGTGAGAATCGCTATAACAGTGGATTTTGTTTTGAGACAGAATAGTAATCCCCGTGAACCCCATGACAACCATAATCGTGGGCGATTACTCCCCGCCACAACAGCCATAGCAGACCCCGTGATAGTCAAAATCGTGGGCGATAACTCCCCGCCACAATAGCCATGGCAGACCCAGTAATAATCAGGATCGTAACGATAACTCCCGCCACAATAGCTACAGTAGACGACATTCACGAGACGAACGTCGTAACTCGGTCAACAACGTACACAGGATTTAAACTAATAAAGGCGTCGCACCCATCCCGTCCCAATGTACATAACGCACCCAATAATACATATATGGCCCCAGTAGAGATAGACCCCCTGAATGTATATATTCCCTTCAGCCTAAAACACAAAATAGAATGCTTGACATACACTTTTATTCAGACTCCACAATTCTAGTAAACTTCTCGGATATTAACAGACGAGTGGCGGCACTGTCGACACCGGCGCAGCCGTATCCTGCTGCTCCGTCTCTTTGTTAGATAAAATATTGCCCTCATACAAACATCAGTTGATACCCACCACCAGAACATTCACACGACTGCTGATGGCGATTTGTTTCGACCATTGGGCACCATCTTGTTGCATTTTGCTATAAACAAGGTGAGGTACAGCGAAACCTTTTTACGTTTTCCGCCAGTTAAACCACGCCATGATTCTCGGCAAGACATTTTTACTAGTTAACAATGTTAGTTTGAAGTATCACAGGGATGACAATTCTCTGGGTGATACAATACGTGTACATGCTGTTGACCGCTGTCCGATCCCGCCAAAACCTCTATGATAATTACAGGCAAAATATCAGACAGAGGGCAACGTGTGGACATATGTACGGGCCTTTGTAGGCCTCATCACGGCTTCCCAACAGAAAACCGCTTTGCCAGTAGAAGACTGCGCCCGAACCGTGTCTAACAATAAAATACCAGTCATAGTCCGCAACAATTCAGATCATGTTGCCTACATACACATAGGACAACACATTGCTGAGTTCCAGCCACTTGACTCCCAGTCTGTCGAAGCAGTCCAAGACATAACGTCCACAGCTTCACACAACCATCTGGACAGTGGTGACTCAATCCGCACACATGATGAATTTGATCTGTCGAAGGCTGACTGCTCGATATACAAAAAAACAGCAGTTACTGCTTTTGCTGGAGAAACATAAGAATGCTTTTATGGATAAAAATAAGAACTTAGGGTTTTGTGATGTTGTGAAACACTACATTTTGATGAAACCGGACGCTGAATACAAAGACACCCAACCCTTTCGTTACCCACCGGACGTCAGGGAGCAAATTAACAAGCAAATTGATTACCTCTTGGACCAGGGGGTAATTGAAAGAGACCGGGAAATACTTTTTGCATCACCACTTCTGGCCGTGAGGAAACACTGTAAGAAATCTCAGAAACACGTCCATAAACCGGATGCCCCTGAATATAGAATGGTCTTGGACCTCAGATCGCTGAACAACCAGAGCCTATACTATAAATTCTGCATGCCTAATTTCTCTTCATTTTTGGACATCTTAGCCGAAAAGAAGCCCAAATACTTTAGCTGTCTTGATTTAGCTTCGGGATTCTCACAATTGGCCCTTGACGAAGACTCAAAGGCCCTATGTGGTTTCCACTGGGAGGCCACAGCTATAATTATGCTCGTGTCGCCAAGGCCTCAAGGGCGCTTTCAAGTTTTAGTAGAGCACTGTCTATCATCCTGAAAGATTACATTAACAAAAGTGTCTTGTTATATATTGATGACATACTCATATGCTCGCCAGATTTTGAAACCCACAAAAGAGACATCGACAACGTCCTTACAGCCCTACACTGCGCGAACTTGAAAATTTCTCAATCAATCGCTACCAAGGAAATAAAATACCTCGGTCACATCGTGTCGGAGTCGGGCATAACACCAGCATACGACCATACAGCCGCTTTTGCGACCTTCCCACGGCCATCCGATAAAAAATCATTGAAATCCCTGTTGGGAGTAATCACCTATTTTCAAAGTTTCATCCCTAATAGGGCCAAATTGGTCAGGCCGCTACAGAGGCTCGTCACACCCAAAGCTAAGTTTAGTTGGGACGAGGAATGTGAAGCAGCCTTCACCCAAATCAAACAGATTATGTCATCGAGACCGTTTTTACATTACCCCGACCACAACAAAGAATTCGTTTTGATGACCGACACAAGCAGTTATTCAGTCGCTGCAGGTTTATTCAACAGGTCTGATGACGGTAGTTTACTGCCAATAGCCTTCACGGGACGGGCACTGCAGAGTTCAGAAACTAGGAGGCCCATCTTTGAATTGGAAACCTTGGCAGTGGTGCATGCGTTGGAGAAATTTAACCATTACCTAATGGGACGCCGTTTTACGCTTTTGTGCGACAATCACAGTCTCGTGGAGGTACTAGCAAAAACATAGAAGCGAAAACGTCTGTCGGCTAAGATTGATAGGTGGATTTTGTTCATATGTAGTTTCGGTTCTGATGTAAAACACATTTCCACGAAAGCCAACTTCATTTCTGACGCATTAAGTAGACGCACTTATGAAGCCCCAACGACAGCAGATGTCTCCCTACCCGAACCTAGAAAAGTTTCCCACAGCGCCAAATTGACGTGATAATGAGAGCTATGGCAAAAATGGACAAAGAAATCGTCCCAACGAATGATTTCATGCCACACGTCACATCAATGCCAAAACTGTCTGCCAACAACACAACACAAAAAAAATGGCGAAGATGCAAAGACCGATGCTACGCTAGTGCAATACAAGGACACCGTTGACATGGGTGCCAAAGACCAGTCAACAAGTGCCTCAGGCGCACACGCCCACACAGCAGGAAACAAACCCGGGGTTTAAATGCCCAGGCATGACAAATGGCCCCGATGAAGTTCCCACCACCACGTGTCAAAAAACACACAGAGCAACAGCGTATTCCATTCGACATTGATCTCAGGCAGATTGCAACAGAACAGCGAAAGCACAAGCCTTTCATGGACTTGATTAATTACCTAAAACATGACATGCTGCCACCAACGAAGAAAAAGACTGAACTATTGCCTCATGAGAGAACACAATTATGTATTTGTTTGGCGAACATGATCTTTTAGTCACATATTGCCATGCCAAGAGTCTTAACCATGGTCCACGAATCCAGTTACCACAATAGTATGCAAACAAAATAATACAACTGTTTCACGTCACCTTATATCCGCATGCAGGGATATTTAAGACAACAGCTTGTATCCGGATGCACTTCACGGGAAAGGGTTGAATCAGGATGTGGTGAGATTTATATCAAACTGTGAAACATGCCTTCTCTCCAAGGCATCCATTAACCCAGAAAACGCATGCGTCAGATAATAGACGCCCATCTGAACCCCATTCCGTAATCATTATAGACCATCTCGGCCCCTCAAATTGGGTGCTTGTAAGTCGAGATTTATATTAACAATAATCTGCCTCCTTGAGTGGGTATGTCACGGCTGTACCAGTACATTCCACCAGTGCAGAGGAGACTTGTAGGGTACTTTATGACCACGTTTTCACCAAATTCGGGTTTTGTCGCACGACGTTAGTGACAATGGCCCAGCCTTCATTTCAACTCTTTACAAAACAATGGCCAAAATGTTTGAAATAAAATTGACATTCGCATCTTGCTATACACCTAAAAAGTACAGCTAAAGTTGAAAGATTACACAGATTGTTACTCAACACACTCAAATGTTTGACCAGTAACCATCCGAAAACTGGCCCCTGTTCTTGTCAGCAGCTGTGAACTGCGTGAACAACACGCCCAACAGCACGACCAAAATCTCACCGAGTATGGTGGTATTTGGACGGACACTACTGCACTGAAAATATTAATCTCGACATGGACGAAAAACAATACTAGACTTGATAAGAGAAATGCAAGAGGTTCAAAAGTGGCCTGCACAGCAGTGTGCGGAGTTAAAGCGCACCGCATGCACAACAAAAAATTTAACAAAGGCAGATCGCCATCTAAATTGCACGAGGGCGCTACAGTTTACTGGCGAAAACCATCACTACGCGATCCACATGAGAATTCGAAATTGCAACCAAACACCCGCAAATTCACCGCTTTCGATTTTAGAGACAACTCATGTCAACCGCGTGACCAATCCGACAATAAAGTTTACAAATACCGTGTATCAATTGACCAGCTAATATTCCCTCCCACCACAACGATAATAAGTGTTAGTGCACTATTCAGCTAGATAATCACGGTTGAGCCGGCTCTGTGCCACGCTTGGCATGGTGGAAACAGGTCCATCACGAATCAAATTCATTTGGTTCTGGTGTTTAGCTTAACGTCGAAGCAATGCGTGCGTGATGCAACCCCAATCACAGATTTCTGATAGTGCACCTAACCCCCATCACCCAGGCCTCCCCTTTCTAAGCGAATTACAGTCAAGCTAATTACTAACAAAACATTTATGTACGCATCATAACCCCGATTTTATTCCCTCCAAAACGACAGTATACAATGCAATTCCCCAATGTACCCATGTACACCCTAACACAGCACAGCCATATACTACATACAGATGTCAACTGCACATACTGCTTAAAAACTCAATGAAGTTCTCCATCTATGCAATATATAGGGGTGTGCATAGTAAAATTTTCTCATAGTAACAGGTGTGCCAAATTTGACATATTTTTGTTGTCACTTCCTTACCCAATCGAGGTCAATGGAAACAGAATGCAAGAAAAAATTAAAACTACAGGGTACAAGCTCTGTGAAAAAGGTAAATTGAAACAGAATAAAGCAGTACAAATGGCCACTGCAATGCTCTTTCAAATGCAATGCACTATTTTCTGACCAGATTGAAAACAAATATTTAATATGTATTGTTCATTTAATTCTCGTGAGCGGCAAAGAGGCTTTGAGTGTCCAATATTCATGAAATAGATATATCAACAAGAAAAAAAGTGCCACCAAACATAGAAATATTCGTTTGATTGACAGATGATTGTGCACGTGTTACACCTGATAAACAAGGTTTGGTACACAATAATGTAATAGGTTATGGATTGTCAAGTGATTTGTCCGTTTAGTTTACAATGCATAGTATGCCACAATGCCCACTACCACCAGCACCCAGCCACCGCCGCGTTAGTCTAACCGCCAACCTGGTTCCCATTCATGCACGGTTCCGCATGCTGCTGATCGCTACATAACGACCTGCAATTCACTTTACAGTCACTTCTCACTTGCGACTTCCGCCGCTTACTCCCACTGCCACCCAAACCTGCCAAGAGTACTCTGCTCACCTCGATTAATCACCACTAATCCAACTGACCAATTACTGAATACTCCCCTCATGGCTAAACCAACCACCAGCTACAAAAAGAATTGGCCCATTAACAAAAACACATAGGCAGTTGTAGTGTGCAAAAACACTATCTTCTTCAAATATAAAGAAGAACTGAAAAACCTGCCCATATTGTAGTGAAGAGTGTATCTTTTTGTCCCTTGAAAACCTGCCTTGCGCCGATTCTACACCGGACTACAAGCCCAAACATTGATATTTACCATAGGTTCCCTCCCATGACCCTTCTACCACCCCCTCCCACTGACCAATCACGATTGCAGGACCGCTAAGTCAACCTAGCAATCAGTCTATTTACACCGCTGACCAATAGCCACGTATATATATAAGCTGAAAAAGCAAGATATCCCTGACTCACTCCCCCGTAACCTATCCCGCCACAGTTCCTACATTTTGCCAACTACTAATCACTTGTTTGCTCCATACGCCTCACCACCCCCCGCCACCACACCCCCGCCAAGGGCCCACAACATCCCACCAAACTAATCGCCGCCTGCTCCATGCTCGCGAACATGATTTCCCCCAAGGTCATGGTTTGGTTGATAACCATGGCCTGCCTTCGGATGCAGCTACCAACAGCACAATACGCACACAGGGGAATCAGCTGGCGCACTGTTTGAAGAGCAAACTCGAACGATACGCAAATATTCAGGTCTACGCCGACTGAATTTGGTTTGAAAATCCCACAATTCAACAAGATTACACGGCTAGCTAAGACCATCACAGATATACATTATTGTCATACGCTCAGTTTCATGGAACATGAATGCAATTACACCTTGGCCTCATTCCACCCGAGCAGCGCTACCTCTTCGATTTAATACATCAGTACAATTTGGAAATAGACTTGTTGGATAATGATCTGTCAGCCCTGAACATTCAGACTTCCTCAAAAAAAGAGCGCTGCTAGACATTTCTGGTTTTTTGGGAAGCTTGTTTGGAACCGCCTCCCAGGCGCAAATTAGGAGCTGGAAGGTAAGTTATTCAATACAGCCATTTACGCAAAACATAATCATGACAATATTAAGTCCCTCTTTGAGTTCCTAACCACTTTCAAAAACAACACATACGCCAATTTCAGAGACATTCAAGCACACGTCAGCGACCAACACCGCTTGTTAGCCTCAATCAAACGTATGGATAACTTGACCACTGCCGTATCTGCTATGATGAAACACATGGACCAAATTGACGACAATCTCTTAATAGTCAGGTCCCACGACCAACTAGTCACCACCACCCAAAGGCTAATTCAACAGGTGTACACACGTCAAACGCCCTAAAAGACCTTAAAATTTTTAGGGAACAAATTCAGCTATTGTTACAAGGCCGTCTACCACACAAGTTGGTAACTCTATCGACCATTGACTCGGCGGTCAAGAGGCT
Source organism: Streblospio benedicti (assembly GCA_019095985.1). Classification (NCBI taxonomy): domain Eukaryota; kingdom Metazoa; phylum Annelida; class Polychaeta; order Spionida; family Spionidae; genus Streblospio; species Streblospio benedicti. The sequence continues at coordinate 55,036 of JAGTTF010000381.1, forward strand.
CAGCCTGTCACCGAAAAGCACAATCTGTCCCCCCTACCAGCAAAAAAAATAACAACCGATACTTTTATAATTTCGCACATGCCATTGGATACGTGGCACGAGATGCGCTGATCATAACTATCGAGATTCCCTCGTGATTCGCCTCGAATCACGCCATTAACGTACATAAGATAACGGCCTATCCAGTACCATTGCACACCCAGGATGGAAATGATCCGAATAACACATCTCTGCTTAAAGTGGATAAATCATTTATAGCATTCCTCACGGGACAAACACACATTCGATACCTATCCCAGGCAGAGTACTCTGCTTGTGAACATATGGACTTTGTATGCCCGTATCCATCATTCATGTACTCCCATAAGACTATGGATTGCATATTTAATATTATGGTAAACCATAATATTCTGCCGACATGTGAATTTTAACAAAAACATCTACTCCATATCCCAATATATTGCAAGTAGACCGTTCCAAATATTTACTACAGAACCTGAGAGTCCAATTAGAATTACATGCGAAAACAAGGCTGACACTTTTCACAAGATAAATTCACACGTCATTCTCTCCTTGTCTTGCGGTTGTTTCCTACATAACGCCGCAATTTCCATTGTTTCCCACCCAGACAATTGCGACAATGTATCTCAATTGGTTCAGCTAAGTTACCCCATTAATATAGCTCAATTCCGCACCATTAAAATACCGACTGAACATGAATGTCACTAATGCAAACAAGTTGTTCACACTGAGCCTAAGCTCTATGACTCCATAAAATCAAAATTGTCAGACAGCTATGTCAAAGCAGACGCCCACTGCAATTTGACAACACCAACGATTTGGAGACTGCACTGTTCACACCGACATTCGAAACAGATCTGTCGGAAATTGTGACCTCAGTAGCGCTGATAATATGGAACACATGCTTATCTTTTGCTGTCTTAGTCCTGTTCCTTAAATTTAAAAACAGCAACTATGTTAGCGCCGCAGCCTCTAGCGCCGGGCAAGGCTGAGGCATACGCCATCAGTAACATAACACCACCAACACAAACGGATCCCCTGACCTCCCATGTGGACACCATTGCGAAATGTCTGGTCGTCATCACCAGCGTAATATTAGCCCTCTCTGTGGTAATGATATTCATAACCCCTCTAG
>JAGTTF010000382.1:0-14484 GCA_019095985.1 Streblospio benedicti
GAGCACTCAAATAATCCGTTGATGATTCATTAGGTTGTTGATTATGTTGGTGAAATGCAATCAATAAATCTTCACCATCACATAACCCACCAAACTGGACCTTAGCTAGATCAATAATTGCTGCTGGGGTCCGCTCTCTGTAGAGATGCAATGTCCTCAGCCAAACCCGGTGAGAGACCTGAAAATAATACTCTTCTTGGTATTATCTGAAATAGACTCATCACTCAACAATCTATTAGCAGCCCTATGGCACTTTACAAGTTGACCTCTCCTGAACCCAGCTCCTGAAAACCTAGGTAGCTTGGATTCATTACGATCAATGTAGAGTGTTGTTGCTTGTGGTGATGGTCCACTGGCAGCAGGTTCACTGTCCGTTGCTGGGGAAAATAATTGGGGCGGAGGGTAGAGGTTGCTTCAACGTAGATTTATATATGTTTCTATTAGGCAGGATTTTCGAGATTTTTGTTTTTGGTGGAAATCGTATTGAATTACACGTCAGGACCGAAAATTTGGCAGTTCTTTAATTTTACAACATTTAATCTTTATCATCACTAAGAAATAAATATAGTAATGTCGTTGTTGTGATATATGTATTTTATTCTGCATTTGTTCGTGGCCAATTCTAACTTCATAGGAGAAAATGAGACCGTGATTGCATACTTTAAACGCTGTATTTTCACTAGTAATAAAGCAACATACTGCGTTTTTACCGGAAATCAGGGTACACCAGCAGAATAAAGTTCAACTACATAAAAAAATCAAAATATATTGTTACCTGCACCAGCCGGTTGCACTTAAAAGGTTCCATTATTCAAAGTATTGATGGTGATTCTTATTATCACACTTTGAGACCATAATATTGTAAATATTTTAAGAAATCTATCGATTACTCCCCAGATCAAGGCGACAAAATTGCTCTTTATTATCGCCCTACCTGTCTGCTAACATATCGTTTATCGAAAGGGCTATGTGAACAATATGCAACAGCCATGCGCGATTGACCAAAGGCTGATTCTCTGCAACCTGCATACATATGCATAAATTATGATAATGAGCCATTGATTAGCGTCGTCAGTCGAATGAAAGCGTTAAATATTATTGGTAGTTGCGCCATCTGTTAGCCAATGAGATGGCGCAATAAATTAGCGTCGTCAGTCGAATGAAAGCGTTAAATATTATTGGTAGTTGCGCCATCTGTTAGCCAATGAGATGGCGCAATAATTAGTTTGTTCGATGTCAGAAATACGTCATCATTTCTCGTGTGGCGTGATTTATGATGACGAAATAAATATAGATATGGCGGATGTGACAAATTTTATTAGGTATTCCCTGGGTTATGCGGCCCCTCAATAAGCGGCCAACTGTTTTATCCGGCCAGGATTTTGCCGTACATCAGCTGGTTTCCTTTATCATTTACCTGTATTAGGCGGCCACACTGTCTTGTCGCGACCAACGGCCTGATTTCAGGTCATAATTGGTCCGTTTACCCCGTGAAATGCGGCCGCTTTGTTTTGTTTCCGGCTACTGCCGTTAGTTATTTCCACGTTTCCAAATCGTTTATTGGCTGATGAAAGCGGTTTGTTATACATAATTATCCACTGGTCAATCTGCCAAACAAAGGCGTAACAAAGCCGCTATTAACAAAGCCGTTATTTAGGTCAACCTAAACAAAGACATAACACAGCCGCTATTATCCATTGGTCAGCCTCCGGGGTCATTGGTCAATCTAAACAAAAGACGAAACATAGCAAGCAAGCAACAATCACGGATTTCTTTAAAGCATAGATGGTCAATGAATATGTTTTGTAACCTTCAGTGTCATTTATGTTCACCCAAATTGTAGATATTTTTTGTTGCGTGTCTGTCACGATTTATGACCAGAAAGAAAACGAAATAAATGTTGATTAAAATATGTGATGAAAAGACTATTGATTCTTAGTTTGTCCTTCACCTTGCTGTTGCAAACTAAACCGAACAACATATGGATTTATTTTAATGTAAATAGATTTTCTGTTATAAACTAACACCACACATACATATAAAAATAATAGATATAAATAAACGGTATGTAAAATTGTATTAGAATAAAAATCGGCCGGTTTCCAACAGTTTATGACGTGTGTAGGCTGTTTTAATTGTCGGACTTGCATTATCGCCTTGCTGGGGTGGCCTGTAAAAACAATAACACGTGTCCTGGTTTATGCGGCCACCTGGCTTATTGCCAGTTTTGTGTCTGCAGATGGGATGGCCGTATAAGACAGGGACTACTGTATTTCTTAAATTACATCGTTATTTAAACGTGTTAGTGTTTAATCGTGTCGGATAAATTTTATTCGTTCGATTAGGTGGCAATAACATTCTTTTACAAGCCGTTTTTCTGCGATAATCGTGTTTTTTTACATGTCATGTGCTGTGCCAAGTCAATCTCTAATGAAATTGTCGGACCATTCAGTATTTATGACAGGGTGGTGTAGTAGGGTTCTAGGGCAGGACATGAACTTTTTTTCACAATGTTTGGAGGAGGCTATCAATTTTTCACACACACTTTTAAAGGGGAGGTGCGCTATCCCAATAAAGACAGGGCTATCCCCTAAATTTTTTGAAAATGTGATGCATTTTTTTCTGCAATCTAGTGAATAAATTACAGCAAAATTAACAGGGCATAATCACCTTGAAACATCTAGTTAGTGGGATTCCTGTTATTGTATCATTCTGTCAAACCCATCTTCTAAATCTTATTAGACCTATCCCAAAATATTGTTGTCCTCATGATTCTTATTGGACATTGAACTATTTTAGGTCTTTGTCTTTCAAGTTCTTAATTTGCCGTAACTTTCGCAGAAGGAGGGTGCGGGATCGGGGACACCCACCTTCTGTGTGGGGGGCCAGGGGTGCCCCCAGAATTTTTTGTAAATGTGATGCATTTTTTCTGCACTCTGCTAGTGATTAATAAATTACAGCAAAATAAAGAACTTGAAAGACCAAAATAGTTCAGGGGGGGGGGCTAGGACAATTGTTCTGTCTGTCTGCACGCTTTCTAAAAAGTGATATCATGTGTAATAAAGTGAACAATTGATAGTTTAGGCGGCTTGTAAACATTGATTATTGTCATATTCACATTTGGGATTTTAATGCCAATGCACTTCATATCTTTTGCTTTTGTTATTTGGGATTTTTAATGCCAATACACTTCATACCTTTGCTTTTGTTTCTAGTATTTCATAGTTTATATCTTGAAGGATAAACATACATACTCCTCACTTGGCATTATTTTTTATTTCTTGTGGTCGTCTGGATTCTGGGCTATTGGATTCTGTTCTACTTTGTACAGTATAGGTCCGAATAACAATTTTGACTATTATTTTAATTAGATAATTTTAAAGTTATGTCATCTAGTGTACATAAAGTTAAATAAATTATTGACATGTAAATTGGTTCATTAGTTTATCTTACTTTTATGTATATTGTTAACAGAAATTAATAATTTTAATGATACAAATTCTCAAAAAAAAAAATTCATTCAAATACTAAACTACGACATTAAGAAATTAATTAAGATTTACATTTTTTCTTATTTAATTATTCACATCAAGGACAAATATGTCACAAATTATAAAACAACAAAGAATCGTTCTCTGTGTATATATTAAATTTTAAAAACCGAAACACTCAACTGAATTGAAATAAATACAAAAACTTACAAGTGCAACCAAATAAAACATTACAGTAATTTTCACTGGTAGTTATGTCATCTAGTGTACATAAAGTTGAATAAATTATTGACATGTAAATTGGTTATTATTTTATTTTATCTTACTTTTTATGTATATTGTTAACAGAAATTAATAATTTTGATGAAAATTTTTATTGTAATTAGCAATTGATTTTAATATGGATTTAGATCTATGCACCAAATGCAAAAGGCCAGTAGAAGCAGCCTATCACGTTGCAATTGAATGTGATATTTGTATTAGTGGACACACATAGGATTCAGGACATGGAAGATTTACTGTGTCAGTATAAAATTATGGATTTCTTTGTCTAGAAATTTGGTTATGGCTGATTAAGTTTCTTTCACCTTATAGAAAATGTCCTCTACATATAATTCTAAGAAATTGATTGCGGGAATAAACGTTCGTTGCTAAATTTAGGTGGGGTATACCACTATCTAGTTGATCTAGATATTCTTTAAGTTTAAATATTTATGAAGGAGAAATATTTTAAGACTTGCATCTACTTACTTAATAAATGTTGGACACTAATATTGATCTCAATTAGGATTTTGAATGTATTATAAGCTTGAGTAATATTGCCTAATATTTACACTAATATTGATCTCAATTAGGATTTTGAATGTATTATAAGCTTGAGTAATATTGCCTAATATTCCTTCCCCTATTTTTTTTAGAAACCTATATTTGGCTGAAACAGAAAATGGTTACTGAAATACACATTAAACAGTGACTTAGAATAAACCTCATACACAGAGTCACTGATCACAAACACACAAATATTCACAAAATGCAAAAGTGGTTTCCACACTCTTGACTTTCAAAATATCAATAATACCAAATAAAACTTCAATGTGTGATATCATACAAGCAATGAACTAAAATAATACACCAAACTAGTTTGACTACTAATCCACCAAGCATGTATTATTTCACCGCTTGGAACCCTTGATTAATATTTTTTATGCAGTAAAAATATTGTCACCAAAAACTAATTGGCAGGTCTGAATGGCCAGTTCATACCTGTCAATTATAAATCATAACCAAATATATGAAGGATCTGATCTTTTAAAGTGCACACAGAAAAAAAAATACCCCAATTATATTAAAAGTTAGATCTTTTGTGGTAATTTTAGCACTTGGTCCTGCTTTTGCAACATCTAGCGTAGCCTTTGTAGGGTAAGTCAAATCACTGTCCTCTGGAAGAGTTTCTACATCAGTTTCAATACTGTCTTCTGTAACTTCACTCAAATTTAACAACTCTTTAAGCCGGTTCAAACACTCTTTCTTTCCTTCATCTTGAAATAAGTAGTCACAAAAAGACACTGACGATTTATGTAGTGGTGCAAATACTCTAAGAGGAGATTCATACAAAACAACAGGATCTAACTCCTCTTCACTTAGATCAGCTAAGTCTTCACACATCAATTGATCCCGGACGAGCCCCCATTGAAACCGAGCAGTTTGTTCTGCCTGGTTGTTGTAGAGTTGCGTAGCGTATGAACTGTTTGAAACAACGAGAGTTTAGCATAAAAATCACTACGACCAACTAAAGATGTGGCGGCAGTACCTGCTTAAATACCGTTCCAAACAGGGATTACACAGTACCTATTAGTGATATTATATTAAACTAGCAAGACCCCGTGAAAATCACGGGCAATATCTGAGCAGGAGCACTTTGCAACATTTGGCTCAGGGAGTAAAACAAATAGGTAATGTTGACACAATTTAATGCATAGCTTTTCTAGCATATTCCCACCTCTTCCCTTGTTCAAACTTGCTTGCCTTCTGCTTTGCTATAGTACAACAGCCACGTAGTAGGAAAATGTTCCATGAAAGTCAATGCGTACCCGTGAGGACGACAAATCAGTTACAGGAACTATATGTACATGCCTTATTTCTAAGTAAACACTGCCCGTACCCACACTTAACCCCCCAGTATATTTTAGAAACAAAAATATTGTACAGTACTGGTCTGCAGCATCTGCACTGTCCTGACACCACCCACCACTGTTCTATCTCCCCCACCTACCCACCCCCCGCCCCCTCTGCACCCATCACTATATCCCGCTACCCATTCCGATACCACCTGCACCCTGTCCTGATAGCCCACAGCCATCACCACATCACTAATCAATAGTGAATATTGCATAATACAGATGAACACCAACTAAACTAAACTGCTCTGGCAACTCATCTTTCGTTGTGACAGCACCCACTACTGTTCTACCCCCAGCCAGAGATAGTTTAATGCTCTTTTGGTCTCACTGAAAGAGGGCGTTATGATTACTGCTTGGAGGTTGGTGGATCGTCTGTGCGTGCGTATTGATTGGCGTCAAATGACTCCAACAGGAATACTATAGGGCAGGTGCTTGCTGCTGTAGTTATGTCGATTACGTAAGCACCATGCTGCAGTAATGAAGGTCAAGGACGTTTGGATGGCAATTTTCACCGATTTTGAAATAAATCTCGAAATACACGAAAACCCGACAGGAAAAGGGGAAATGAATGCGACGTTGCAAGACAGAAGATACGTGAGATAGATTTGAGACCAACGTAAGCCGTCTCCGCCCAGCCAACATTGCGTGATGCGTGTAAGTTTGAAAATCATTAGCGTAATTATATATAGATGAATATTAAACGTGGAATTTGTAGTGTGCGAAAATCGCAAACTGCTACACTCGTCCACAGCGCACCTGCTGGCCAAAGATCAACCTCGACTGGCAGAATGATTTGACCTTACAATTAGGCGAAGACACAGTCACAATTTCAATGCCAACTACGTTCCATATATCAATTAGAAATGCGGCTATTCTCAAGACCATAAATGACGTCAATTACTATGGATGCTTGCTAATTAAAAGACACGATCAAAACTACTACAGTAACATCAGAAATGAAGACGCAACGGCTCATGACATGTAATTTATTCACATTTACAACAAGATAATAATAATAACAGTACTATAAATTCGTTAAAACCACCACCAAAAATGTTAAAATTTCATATATATACACACCACCACCAATATCGATAATCGCAAAGAGCACACATTTACAAATGTCACATTATCCACAAAATCTAATCTACTTAAAACGCACTATCAATACACACACACATACAACTTCACAGTATCCATCAATCCTTATCCCACTATCCTAACGTCCTCATTATCCATCGGTATCTGCACACTAATCTATCTATTCTTCAGTCATTCACAATATCCATTAGTCACACCAGTCGCTTATTCGTTCGGCCGGCGAGGACTCCGACTTCTCACCCGATCCTGAGGCCTCATCGACTGATCGTTGCCGGCGCATGGTCGCGACTGCGGCGCCGATGCCTCCTGCCACCATCCGCCCCTTGCCACCAGCGGATGCACCCCTAACAATCCAGTAGGGAATGCTGGTGGGGGCAAAACTGAGAATGTACATGTACCCACCGGCGTGTTCACGCCTTTCGTAGGCAGGATATTGTGGCGAATGCAGCGGCGCCGGCATCTGAGCATCACTCGCAAACTCCACTACTCGACGTCCACGCCGCCGGTTGGACGCCTCATCGCCGGGAGCGTCTGGCCTCAACATCATCCACGCAGGAAGCTGAGCGTGCCCGCCCGGCGGCGTCGCTCATTGATCTCCCGCTCCTGCGCCCTCCCCGGCTGGCATCCAGTGTCCCATACCACACAGATACAGTCTCTCCGAGGAGACACCCGACTCCAAACTACGGACTGCCGCCCCGGATTCTGTGGGTGCCTCCTCCGGCGACGATCACAGGGACCCCTCCGACGCATGGATGCTCACGCCCGGAGACCCCACATTATCCCGCCACCGCGGGGAACAGCCACTGCCGGCCGCCACCCGAGCGGCCTCCACTGCCCGCGGCCTCTTCGGCGCGGATGATAGCGTTCGCCTCAGTCTAAGTCTAAATAAGTAGTTCCTAAATGCCCATAAGGGCCAACACGGGAACGGAGTGATTGTTTATGGCTTGAAGGCGGCGAGCTGACTCTTGAAGGTGGTAGCAGAGCCAGCTGAAATTGTGTTGTCAGAGAGGGCATTCCACTCTGGAATAGTTCGCAGCACAAATGAGTTTGAATACACCAGAGTCTTGGACCGGGGTCTGCGGATCTGATAGCTGTTTATACGAGATGGCCTAGAGTTCAGGGTGAGGTCCACTTCACTGTGCTTCACCTGCACTTTACCAAAATAGATGTTGTACAGCAGGGCTAGGCGCAAGACTCTCCTTCTTTCCTCCAGCTCAGACCAGCCGAGATCCTGTAGGATTGCCGTAACACTAGTCTGCGGTGAGTACGACGACTTTACCCATCTCGCTGCTTTCCTCTGGATTTTTTCAAGCTTTGCTCTGTCCTTCAATTTATGAGGGTCCCATATGGGTGCTGCGTATTCGAGACCCGAGCGGACAAGTGAAGTATAGGCTAGGCGTCTGGATGCTAATGGAGCACCCCTGAGATTACGTCGTAGAAATCCCAGCTTTTGATTGCCTTTCTTGGCCACATAGTCCACGTGATGGGTCCAGGACAGGTCGTTGGAGATCCACACGCCTAAGTACTTGGCGGTGCTCACCTCTTCGAGGATCACATTATGCAGTTCGTAGAAGTAGTTCATTGTTCCACGCAGACCAGAGCGAGTCCGAAGGATGTTGCACTTCGTCGGGTTGAATTTCATGCCCCAGGTGATACTCCAAGCTTGGAGGGAGGCAAGGTCTTGCTGAAGCAGTACTTGGTCTCTTATGGTGTGAATTGGCCGATACAGAAGACAGTCATCGGCAAAGAGACGAATACTGGTTCCTGTGTTGAGATTACTTTCAATGTCGTTTATGAAGAGGAGGAAGAGTAGGGGCCCTAAGACGGTGCCCTGAGGAACACCGGAGTCAACACTTTCCTCTTCCGATTTTGCACCGTCAACAATCACTCGCTGAGACCGACCACTTAGGAAGTTTCTAATCCAATGGTGAACTTCTGCACTCACACCATAGAATTTTAGTTTGTTCAGTAGACGGTCGTGGGGCACAACATCGAATGCCTTGCTGAAGTCCAAGATCGCGATGTCGACTTGCGTACTATGGTCATTGAGCCTCATAATGTCATGCATGGTTATTGCTAGTTGAGTCTCGCAACTGTGTTTGGCTCGGAAGCCATGCTGAAAGATACTGAGTATGCCATAGGTATCCAGATGTGCACGTATCTGGGTGCAGATGATATGTTCTAGGAGCTTGCTAGTCACACAAGTCAAGGACACAGGGCGATAGTTAGCGGCCTCACCCTTAGCACCTTTCTTGTAGATTGGTGTGATCCACTGCTCTTTCCACTGAAGTGGCACCTGACCTGTGTGTAGGCTTTGCCTAAAAATGAAGGTAAGCGCAGCTGCTATCTCTTCTGCCAGTTCTTTCAGCAGTCTACATGGAATACAGTCTGGTCCACTGGCCTTGGTTGGGTTGATCGCTTTGAGCAATTTAGTACCCCTTCTTCAGTTATAGTGAAGGGGCCATCGATGGGTAGTTGGGGCCAAGTGGAGCTGTGTGTCTGTCGGCTGAGTCATGGTCCCTCGTGAACACACTCTTAAATTGCTGAGAGAGGATTTTGGCACGGTCTTGGGCAGAAGAGAATAACCTACCCTGGTGTTTCAGGGGAGCAACACCCACGTTGTCCTGGCTTTGCGACTTAATGTAATTCCAAAAGGGTTTGGGGTTGTCATTGTTCTCTGCTTCAAGGAGTATGTTGTTAATATGCCTCCAGTGTGCTTGACGTAGTTGTTTCTTCAAGTCTGAAGCAAAGGCCTTGTACTGTTCCCAATGTTGATCTTGACCTGATTTCCTAGCCCTATTGAACATACGGCGTTTCCTGGCACATCGCCTCTTCAGTTGCGGATTGAGCCAAGGTACATCCCACCTTGACTTTGTGAATCCGTGGGGGATATGCTGATCTAGCATATCCTGTAGGTGAGCAGCGAAAGCATCGTAGTTATCCTGCACAGAGTTTGCATTATCTACCAGGAAGGAACTAGCAAAATCAATTGTTTTAGCTTTGATTGACGCCCAATCAGCCTTACTCCACTTATAGAATTTTCGAGGGGTTTTCTTCAGCCTTTCAACACAAACCCAGTTATCTACCACTATAAAGTCATGGTCCTCTGGGGTAAACCCAGGAATAGTACTTATAGATTTCACCAGGTTTGGCTTGCTAGTGCAGTAAAGATCTAGTAATGATTTTTGTCTGGTAGGGGACCGCTGTAGCTGTTCAAGATTGTGATCCTGGATGGTGGCCAAGACTGCCTCGCATAAGGGTGCATGCAATGCAGCTGGTTTGACAGTGTAGTTGTTCCAGTCAATGTCCTTGGCGTTAAAATCACCACCCAGTATGACTGTTGCTCTAGGGTTGTTTCTGGTGATAGATGAGATGTGCTCCAAACTCGAGCTCAGAGCAGTGATGGTATCTTGGCTGTTGCAAGAGTTCGAACGATAGTATGAACCTATGTAGATGGGGCTTGAGTTGCGTACTGACAGACGGGCCCAAACTACCTGGTCGTGGTGTTCACCATTCACTATGTCTACCTGGTCTATCACAAGATTGTCCTTGTGCACAATCATTACTCCACCTGCGTTTTTAGTGCGGTCTTGCCTGATGTGGCCTGTGTAATGAGAGGGGAGAAATTCAGTGTGGGAGATAGAGCTATCCAATTTAGATTCAGAAATTAGGATAATGTCAGGTTGTACTGATGAACACAAATGTGCCACTTCTGCCTTTTTTCCCCTGATACTATTCACATTTGCAACTACAATTCGCAAGTTGTTATGGTCTGGCTGGATGTCCCTAGTTGAGGAGGTAACCCTGTTTGAAGATGAAGTTGAAGTTGAGGATCTGATGGACGACTGCAGTGCTGGAATGCTGGTTTGATGAGATGCTGGGCTGCTGTGGGCTGGTGGCGCAAAGCTGAGCGGTGACCCTGGTTCATGCACTGTGTGTAGGAAGACTGAGTCATCTCCAGGTATCCCCCCTATGGTCTCAAATCTGTTGGCAATGCTGATGTTGTAAGCCTGGTATAGAAGTGAAGAATTGTTTGTGGAGTGGCAGTGGAAACAGTTCCATGTGTTATCGTTCCTTGCAATACCACTATACGTGCTGGACGACATGGAGATGCAAGACCTATGATACCATATTCTGCATTCGTCACACTCAACCGCAACATCTGACCAGTCAACTCTCAGATCACATATACCACATGGGAAAAAGTCTCTAAGATTGCATTTGGCAGGGCCAGGGTTTATCGCAACATCCCCACTAAGCATGAGGAGTAGAGCTGGTGCAAATCCTCTGTTGGATGAAGTGTCATGCTTATATAGCTTGGTGACATTCCGTAAGTATTTATCATTAGTGCACACAGCTAGGAGCGGGTGCAGCAGGATTTGATGCCTGATCTGTATTCCCTGGTACCATATCATATGGTAATTGTCTAGAATACTCGGACTGGGCCGGGAACACACAAGCACAAGCTTGGCAACTATCCATAATGCAAACAGCACTAACTGACCCATAGTTGAAGTTATACTTATAGTCTAGGTTCAGGCATAACAAAGTCAAAATTTATTCCTAGGGCTAGTCACTGTGTTTGTAATCCTTGGTGTAAGCACATTTTTATGCACTGGCGTTGAAGTTTGCGACGTGATGACTGGCTGCTTGTGTCAACCTTGGTAGGCTCTACACACGTAATCCAGGTCGCCGGTCGTCGGTGGGCGATATTTGAGGACACCCGGTAAGAAAAACTCCAGTGACGCCGTTGGTGTTACTCGAATTTCTTTTGGCGACACACACGAGGTTGATGGTAATAGCAGTGATCTACTTGCCGAAAATGAACACTGTACTCGCGGGTAAACTATGAAAACTATTTGTAAATATTCCCGAACTTAAAAACACTACAGAAACTTTCCTCACAACAACAAAGAACACAAGCGACAACAAGAATACAAGCGTCTGTACTCGTCAAAATCCAGTGAAGGGTGACCTCTGCTCACATATGTGTCGATTTCCCCCCCACACACAAAAGGCCCATAATGATACATCATCTCACCACCCTTCGGCGAATCACACATGGCCACCACGTGTGACACCCGCTCCCCAGAGACAAGCCAGGACCAGATACGCCGCCGAGACCACACGCATTTGGAGGACATTAATCATGTTGTAATTAACGCCGTACTTAAGAACGTTTGCGTTCACACCATATTGTACAAATTTAGCATAGTTCACCGTTGTCATATTTACCGTAGTAGCTCATCAAGTTAGCCATGTTAACCTCGCACCTTATGTGCTTGATTTATTCAATTTGAATGTTATTGTTAAAATCATTATTTACGTAATCTTACGTGTTAGCTAAACCTAGTCTAAACAGTATCCTAAATGTTTATGCGTATATTTTAAAGTAGATTGTATATGTTAGTTTTGTATACGTTAGAGTAACCATTTTTTTTCCCAATTAGTAATGAACCTATATTTCGTATCTATAATCATGTATACCTTTTATTATATATATAGCTACTGATTAGTTCTAATGTATGTTGTACATTATATGTTTATTATGTATTATGTAGGGCTGTCAACGCTTCTCCCTCTTATTGGCTCACACTGGCTCAAAATCAATTAATAAAAAGACTAGTCTTTTTCCCTTATGGGGGGAAGGATGCCCAGTGTACCCGGTGCTCACGCTGGGAGGCTACATACACCCCACCTAAGTGTGCGTTACACGCTGGGAGCCAATGCTTATAAGCAGGGCACACCGTTGCCAGCTCAGTTGCTGAATTACCAAACCAGCTCATTGACTTGTTCTAGCCAATTGACAAAAACCCCTATCATTAAGGAATTACATGGAAAACAAAAATACAATGAGTCTGTGCGATTTGCCAGAAATAATCAAAGATTTGCTGAATAAACAATGTTTACCAACAAGCCCAGCTCATTGACTTGTTTAGTACTGAGAAAGCTGAACACAGGCTCTACCTCCCGAGAACCAGCCAATCTTTACCATATCTCATTTTGATGGCCGCGTAGTAGGCGGGACCAGTAAAAACCGTAGCCTGCGTGGCGCAGCTCCGCCGACAGCCAGCCTCTCCCATCTCATGTCAAGGTTACAAGAACAGGTACAATCGCTCGAGATCAGATGGCAACGAGATTATTGCAGCGGTGGCGCATCCTGCCTCCAGAAGCCAGTCTAGGAATAGATCATAGAGTAGAATTTGCAGTGAGAATCGCTATGACAGTGGATCTCGATTCAGACACAATAGTCATTCCCGTGACTCACGCTGTGACTCACTCAAAATCGTAGTGATAATTCCGCCACAATAGCTATAACAGACGCTACTCGCATGACGAATGCCGCAACTCGGTCAACAACATACAGGATTTAAACTAATAAAGGCATCGCACCCCATCCGTCCCGTGTACATAATGCCCTCGATATTACATACACGCCCACGGTAGAAATAGACCCTCCTTAATGTATATACTCCCTTCAACCTAAGACACAAAACAGAACAGCTTGGATATACATTTTTATTCAGACTCCACAGTTCTGGTAAACTTTCCGAATATTAACAGACAAGTAGCGGCACTCGTCGACACAGGCGCAGCCGTATCATGCTGCTCTACCTCTTTGCTGGATAAAATATTGCCCTCATACAAACATCAGCTGATACCCACCACCAAGGCCTTCACCACAGCAGATGGCGATTCGTTTTCAACCAATTGGCACCATTTTATTACATTTCTCCATAAACAATGTGATGTACAGCGAAACCTCCGTCAGTTAAACCACGCCATGATCCTCGGCAAGACATTTTTATTAGTCAACAATGTGAGTTTGAAGTATCACAGGGCTTGATGATTCTCTGGGTGATACTATACGTGTACATGCTGTCGACCTCTGCCCCATCCACCCAAATTCTCTATGATAATCACGGGCAAAATAACAGACAGATGACAACGAGTTGATATATGCAGGCCTTATTCGCCTCACATCACGGCTTCCCAACAAAAAACCTCTTTGCCCAGTAGAAGACTGCACTGTGACCGTGTCCAACAATAAATTGCCAGTTATAGTCCACAACAATTCAGATCGTGTTGTATACATACATATGGGCCAACACATTGCTGAATTTCGACCACGCTTGACTCTCAATCCATTGAAGCCGTCAAGACATAACGTCCACGGCAGCGAACAATCATCTGGACAGTAGAGACTCACATAGTACACGATGATTTTGATTTAAAAAGCTGACTACTCTGATATACAGAAACAACAGCTGCTGCTTCTGTTGAAAACATAAGGATGCTTTTTATGGATAAAAAATAAGAACTTAGGTTTTGTGATGTTGTCAAAATCGCATTTTGATGAAACCTGATGCTGAATACAAAGACACACAGCCTTTCCGTTTTCCACCGGACGTCAGAGAGCAGATTAACAAACAAATTGACTACCTCCTAGACTAAGGTGTAATTGAGAGAGACAAAGAAATACTTCTTGTATCACTGCTTCGGCCGAGAAACATTGTAAAGTCCCAGAAACACATCCATAAACCGGAAGTCCCTGAATACCGTATTTTGCCCTGGACCTTCGATCACCGAACAACCAGAGCCCCCAACCCATAAGTTTTTTGATGCCTAATTTCTCTTTATTTTTTGGGCATCATAGCCGAGAAAAAGCCTAAATACTTAAAATTGCCCCATTTAGCCGAGCAATTAAACCC
>JAGTTF010000383.1:0-19703 GCA_019095985.1 Streblospio benedicti
GAATACTTATAGTATTCGTTTATGATTTAAAGGTAGTTTGATTTGACATTCAATCCTTCATTATCAGCTTCATACCATTCATATGCAGATCCAGGGGCACAGGGGGGGTGGCCCCCTTCCCCACCAAAATACTTCATTTTCATAGGGTTTTTGGCACAGCTGCCAACCATCGCGCTTACGAAACCCTTGAAAACCATCATATGCCCCCCCTTTTCCCAAAAAATCTGGATCTGCCAGTGCCGTTTATTTGAATATCTGGCTCCTTAATCAATTTCACAGAACGAATACCACCATCGTTTCACACTTTCCTTCAACATCCTTCAAAGTCCCTGTTCATGGTATAAGCCGTGGGCCAACTGAGTTCCTTTTAGTGGCAAAAGATCAGTTAATTTCCAATAAGTAATAAACCCGAATAGATAAGGCTGGTATAGCCCATGACACGCCAGTCCTTCGCATCACGAACCAAACTAAACCAGAAAAGTAAACAATTTATAAAATCAATTTTTACACTCAATACTAACATTTGGTTTGGGCATTCAAATCACATGTTCTTTCATTTTGGAAAGATACAAACATCAAGAGGATTTAATGCTTAATTTGGCCGTTTGAGCAATTATTTTGATCCAAGTTGATGTGGTTACAATCGCACCAGTGATTAACCGCCTAATACTGGTTCACATATTAAATCATTGTAATGTAAACTCTTCTATCAGAGGGCACTCAATAAATACAATACAATACAATACTAAAACACGTGATGGAACGGACCACGGGACAGTACATATCGTACATAACGTCCCATGGCGTCCCGTGAGTTAATTAATGATGATATCCATCGTTTTCTATGGTCAGAAACCCATAAAAGCTTATGCTATTATGGGTTTCTGCTATTGTAGATATAGTGTTCCGTGTTTTCAAGGGCTCTGACCATCAGACAACGTCTCGTGGCGTCCCGTTATCGCAGAGAATGAATCTGAATGTTAGACTATCACCGGTTTTTGTTAGGATGTACTTTGCCAAACATTCAACCACCGAGCTACGTAAATACAAGCCTTGTGCACTGTCATATATGTCAATGACACCATCATCACAGTGTAATGTGGATACCAGGATCCATAGTTGACCTTTGCCAAATGGATCCGTGTTAATTATTTAAACACCTGGTCCTTGCATGGGTTCTGCTCTCCTTGAACAGACGCTCAAGCAATACTGCATGCCACGAATAGTGGGAAACTGACTTTTGCATACTGCCATGCAGTGGTCAATGTCATTCAACCAACTATCATCCTCTTCTCAAATTCTCTCAAATTTGTGACCATATAGAGTCGCTTGCTTGTCTATCCAGACGATTTTGAGGCATATGTATTTGGTTAACCAGTGATTAGAGGAACAAATCTTAAAACAACTAGATCAAAAGTGCTCAGAGAGCACAGCGTCGCTAGAGCAACATTGACCCATGGGCAATAAAGATGTTTGCTTTGCAATCAAAGCAGAAAAAATATCTTACTTGATGCGTGACTCATCCTACATCTAGCCACATGGTTACTTCTAATAAATGCAATTATGTTGGTTGACAGATATATGTCGAAAAATATCAGATGATGAAATAAAAATATAATTTTGACTTTAAAAATGTAAATTTAGAAGCTGGTTGGGCTTTTACATAAATCTGCATTTCCATTAAAAATGCGGGTTTTGTTGGTCATTATTATTATGTGATTTTTTCTGCAAAGTTTTGTTTATTGTGCCCTACTAATAAGCTGTCACAGTACACATTTTTTATTCTGATGCATGTACATGTTGGGTCATGCACGTGGTAGATATAGTCATTTATAGAATTTACTCATTAATATTAATATGCATTCACGGAAGTACCATCCCTGACAGATAATTAAGCATGATTGTTTTGAATCCTTTTTCCATGTAAATTAAATCTACACGGAAAGGAGATTCAAAATATGCTCAATTAATTTACTCCAATATACTTGGTATGGGTCTGCTGTTTGCACACATTCTTTTATCAAATATTGTTGACATTTTTACTTAGTGATTTATTATGAATAACCAATTCAAGAAGATAAATATATAACATATGTAGCATACTCGATGATTTCTGTAATAAGTTTGTTAGAAATCATCCTATGGGCAAGTTGAATACAATGTAACCTTTATGAAGTCTTAATTAAATTGTCTACGTATGTCCTTATTAACTTATTGACATAGATAGGCATTTAGGTGCATATTGTAATATTATAGTTGTTATATGGTAAACAGCTTCGTGTCTCATTTTTAATTCTCTACCTTTTTTCTTCTTACAGCTGCGTTTATCCAAAAAGTTTTCAAACAATTTAAAAAATAATTTTTATTGACATTGTTTCGACCTCTTGGTCCTTATCAAATCTAAAAAAATAAAGATTCTTTTAGACTGTAAAAGTAGAAATGTTTGTGCACGATTGAGTTTACCAATTTCGTGGGTAGGTACAAAAACGCAAACTTGAATAGTCAGCAAACAGTAATAATAGCCTATGTAAAGTAGGTCCAGGACGGTCCAAAATCGCAAAATTAAATAGTCACAAAATACTTTATAGATGAAAATCACAAAATCTAATAGCCACGAAATATTCTAATTTTACAGTAACACACAAGATTAATGCCTGTTCTCTCTGATATGTAGGCTCTAATTTCACCAGAGCGTGTCAATATAAAGATTGCCATAGAATCACATGAATTGAGTTACAAGATGCAATTAAATTAATTGTTCCACAAAGCCACAATGCAACCCCACTTTTGTTATATCGGTGGTACATGCAGTTGCAGATTAAAAATCTAGTTTTTTTTCCCACCAAGTAAAAAGTTGAAAATTAAGAATACACCATGTAAATGTTGTTCGAGTTAATAAAAACATGACTTCAGCGGTTAAATGTTTTAGTACCTTTTTTAGTACCTTTATTATCTTGATTCATCAAGATTTTTCTTTGTAACATACAAATACCCGGTTGTTGTTATGAGGCATATGCTCAAATTACTGAATAGTGAAAGAAAGTGGAATCTGGATTGTCGGGTGTGGTTTATGAATGATAATATCAATATCAAATGACAATATCAATAGTATTGTAAAATGTAATAGCCTATATCAATGTCTGTTGAGTTGCGGAAAACTGTACCGAGTTTACCATCTTCTCTGCCTACATGATTCTACATGAGCTGGATTATGGGAACTGTCCTCTGAGACGTCTGGAGACCTCGAGTTCCCCGGACCAGCATTTGCTGAAGCGGTCAGACACAAATAAGTACTGGTGGTGATACCTGAGTTACTTGGAAGCAATTGGCTACTCAGGAAATAATTGCATTCTGTTTATTTTCAGGAATATTTTCAAAACAAACAAAAGAAAACCCATACCTTTTACTTTTTACTATCCATTTATTGTGTCCTTTTCCAGCCTGATTTTATGTTTGCTGGCCCCATCATTTTTTCAATAGCACTCTGTAGAAGATTTGCAAACTGTCCTTTACTTGCCCGTAGTAAAAGTTTATTTTTAGCTACTTCATCCATTGGCCGCTCTGAGTATCTGATGCCAACAATCTGTGTCATCTGATAGATCCAGGTTTAGGAAAAGGGGGCGCACTTAAGGCATTGGGTGATTGATGAGCATTTCGCAAACGCCCCTGAAAAATAAAGTATTTTGATAAACTGGGAAAAGGATGGGCGATGATCAAAACATCAAATGTTAGTAGCATAAATTTGTCGTAGATGATGTGGGGAAAATTGCTTTTAAGTAAATTATATGTAGTGCCTATATTTGAAATTTTAAAATGCATTTACATTGCCTCCATACCACAATTGACCAAGATTCGCAACCACGCCTCTTCTTCCAATACAAGCCCTGTTTGATAAAACTGAATATTTGATCCAGTGGTTGCAAAACATGTAATGAATATGGGAGCTCTAAAATAATAGAGATGTTGGGGTCAATTGCCATTTGAGCAATTCTGTACTGTAATTGCGATATTAGATTGTCCATGATTAGTGTTATATGGTTTGTCGGTGAAGCCCTTACACTTTAGAAAAACAATCATAAAAGATGTCTGTATCGACATATCCGGACTTTTGGGAGCAATAATGTCAGACTCTGTCCCATCCACCTGCAAAAAATACACATTTCAAACAACCATCTGTTATCCATCTGCTATTAGGCCCCGACCACACCGATAATACTGTACCCGACCTCTACAACGCGACGGTGGGAGCATTGTAAAATCAAAGGACTGAGAATCCTGAAAAGCCGAGCTTTAGAATATTATGCGGCTGGGAGTGCATAGTAAAATTTTCTTCAAATGCAGTCAGTAGAAATATAAAACAGTTAGCAACACATTGTCTACCCCTAGATAGATGACTAAATACAAATTCATCCCCTTGATGATAGTCAGCACTGCATAACACTTTATAACCCATCCTATTTGTCTTTTTCTAGCTTATGGTGAGTCATAAGGCAAATACTAGTCTAGCACAATCATTTCATTTTCTCTAAAAATACTTCTTATCTGTGTACATAACTGTGTCAAGACATAATAAAGCAGAGTTCTTGTTGGTCTAAACTTGTAGTGGGACAATTGGCCCCTTGGTAAGGCAAATCAATGGGTCAATTCTGTAATTGATGGGCCAATATTTTTGCGGTAAATTTTGACCATGAACAGTTTCAATAAATAATATTTAAAAAATAACTCCAGTGCTCACTTTTATGCTGAGTAACCATGACTTATAGTGAAATAAAGTACAATGGTTTAAGTAATGTTTTTCATATTTTATTTATTCACACATCATAAGGCGGCAGTAATATTTCATCAGCATTTCCAAATCATTGATCTTAAATCAAGAACATGTGTTTCATTTTGAATAATATTTAACATGCATGGGCAGAAAAAATAACATCAACATGCACCACTTACTACAAATCTGTCTGCACATTGCAGAGTGGGTAAAACGATTGTTTTTCATAACTGTAAGCGCATTAATGGCGGTTTTACCCGCTGTTGCTAACGCTTTAAATAACACGGCGTATTAATTTTGATGGCTACGACGTTTTCCCAGCTCATTAACATCAGCGATTGTCGGCCGCTTTCAGTTTCATTGATTAAATATTCAAATTGGGCACTAATTTCAGCGCGGATGTGCTTATAGTAAACGTAGTAGGCGGTAGAGAGGGAACACAATGGAAAGGCTACGACGCCTATAAAGCTCGAGACTTCTGCGAAGCTCGGCTTTAAAAACCATCAAACTAGTAGTGTACGACGCGCCTGTCGACATGTCGTAGTGAGCCTGCCGCGACCCTGGCGAGAGTTTCATAAACTAAACATAATTGTAGCTTGAACGCGCAGTATCCACATACGCAATTCTTACTTAGATACTTAACTGATACTGAATACTGAATAACTGTATATATATTTTTCCCAAGTTTGCTTGTGAATTCAATTCTGCTCTCCCTGTTCCGCCAAGCAAGCTCCTACCACTGTATTGACTTAGCTGAAGAGAAATCTTCCATTTTACTATATCAAGCAAACAGCTCGCTGCTTGGGATGATGGTATCATTCTGGTCTCACAACCCCAAGTTCGAGTCCCGTCTGGGCCACTTGATATAGTCAAATGGAAGATGTGAATTCAGCTATGTCAATACAGTGGCAGGAGCTTGCTTGGCAGAACAGTGATAGTAGAATACTTAGATACTGTACATAATGACGTAATATATTCTTTATAACTGGGAAGACGGCCCGTCGCGTCGTAGAAGTGCCCATACCACTGGTCCACACCTACGCAACTACTGCCACCTATATGCGACGAGAGAACATGTTCATTTTTCACGACGGCTTCTGACGTGACGGATATTTATGAAATCTAGAACCTTTCTCAAATTAATCCATAATTAGTTAATAGTTAGTTTGAAAATTCATGAATTAGCCATTTTTCGCTATACGTGTCTGTAGGGATGTAGAACGTATTTATATGATCGTGTGTGGCAGGAATCGCCCGTCTGCATTAACACAGGACACCACCGTCTGGTGTTGGCTAGGGAACAACTGTTGGAAGTTATTTAGATGAATTTAGGTTATATTTTAAATATGAAATAAATAATCAATGGAGGTTTTGCAGAAATGGAAATTTCACCTGATATATACGGGTATAAAATGATCAGAAACTTATAAAATTGGGCATTAACTTTTTCACCTGCATCAAAGGTACATGCACTTAGATAGATTGATTAATAATTTTGTTTTTTGTTTTTCCATATACTTGACATGTTGCTCTCAATGATTTTACATTTATTAGTATGCGTTATGATAAACAAAGTGACTCCTCTAACACCACTACTGATTTGGTACGGGCTTATACGTCGTAGGAATGGATTTTCTTTACGGATTCCACTATTGATACTAGGACTAATTAGGGAGTTTTAATACTGATAACACGCATATGAATTGATACGGGTCGGATTGCATGCGTGGGTCGGTGGTCAGTGCAACATGAGGTCAGTTGAATTGTGGGTATGGAATGCAACAGACCTATGCGTGCCACGTGTTGGCTATGGCAGGGAGGTTTTAAAACATAATTCCAGATGATATAAAGAATGTCTGTAGGCGCTATGGTGAAAAAAGTGTGTATGTGTATTATGTTGCATTGTCCAAATGTACATTACAATGTTATATTTCCACACATTGTTTCTTTTGCTGTGAATGGTGGGTATGAAAGGCAACAGGTGCCACGTGCATGTTGGCTATGGCAGGGAGGGTTTAAAACATAATTCCAAATAATATCATGCATGTCTGTAGGATTTCTGGATTCTGTAGGAATTCATGCATTTTGTATGTAATTTGCATTGACAATATTGCAATGTTTCTTTCAACAATATTACATTTGAATATTTACACATTTTAATTACCTGCTCATGTAATTAATTGCACATTTCATTGATTGTATCAATGTTTATTTTGTTTAAAGGTTATGCTCAGTGGCCGAGCAAGTATGCTTACAAAGAGGCAATCTCATATGTTCTCTGCATTCTGAAAGTTTCTTTCATTTAAACAGGGTATTAATTCATCTAGAGCAATTTAAATACCACTCATTGACTGGCCTATTATAAACTCATCAGAACATGTGAATACGAGAAATGCCAACCTAATTTTACAGGACAAATATGTTTTTTGGCTGAGCAATATCTTTAAATGTAGGGTTTATTTTTCAATACACATACACTTTATGATCAAAAGCCATACACCTTCTATTGCAATCAACAAATACAATCATTTACATGACATTATAATAGTATTTTACATAATAGAAAAAGAAGCTTTAGGGGACATTTCGGGCACACAGAAATTTCAGCACAAGGATATAATGTGTTAATGGCATTGTCGAGTAGAGACAATATCCTCAGCTGTGGCAGCAGAAATAAATGATGAGAAACAAGCGGCAAAATACCATTCAATTAAATGACTATCATTTATCAAAGGGGGTGATGAAAAAACTAGATGTGCCATAATAAATGGTAACCCCTTTATCTACATTGAATGTGCATTAGTGTGATAATATGAGATGTAGGCCCGGTAGCCCACCCTGCCTTCGACATACAAGCCACACCAGTGCACTGGCACTAGACTTAACTAGCAGGCATTGTGATGGATAAAAGCAAGCTTCCCTTTTTTAGACAAGATGATGAATATGTACCTGACATTATTGAACTTGATGTAGAAGTATGATGGTGTATAAAAGTACTGTTTTTGTTTGAAAAAAAAAACACATATAAAATTGAAAACTTAAATTGGCGGATTAGTTCTAAAAGCCTTGGGATATCGGTATAACATTTTGTAATCTGTGGTACTCATGATAAACAAAATAATCATAGTTTTCTCTGTACCTCCATAATAAAATCACATTTAGCCCCGGAAGATTCTTTGCTATGTACACGGCTAAGGATTTATTAAGAGAGTATAGAAGCGCCCTTGAAGGTATATTTTTATGGTAGTTATTCTAAAATGACATTGATAAAGTATGTGTATCACACGATTATCAATTTAAACAAGTTAAATTTAATTGAAATTTAATAGTAATTAAGCTTTTGTAAAATATCAATTTCAGATCAACTAGAGGGCTCACATATCCGTGATTATCTATTACTTCGCCATATGGACATAGTCAAGGCTACGGCATACTGAACATTGAATCAGTGCGCTTTGACTTTCAATCATATTGAAATAAATTCTAACATGTGTCAGGAAGTAGCATCACTGGTTGTGATATAAAAGAAAACCATTTTTTTTCTCAAACATAAAATTATAGCAGTGTGCTTAAAGATTTTGATTTGACATTACTCTATCTCTTTATTGATTGTTGTTATACAATTTGTCTCCTGTAGAACATCGTATTATATAAACACTGTGAATTGCACCAGAACCATCCCTAATTTGGTTGTACAAAGGGAGATAGCGTCTATAGTGATGCAAAATTGACCAATTAGAGTATTAAAACTTGCATTGCTAGCTATTATGCCAATCATATGAGATTGTTAGTTCATTTTATTGTATCAAACAAATGTGAATCACGCACTGAAGATATACATCAAAGGATATAAGTAGCAAACAAGCACCATTGCATTACTGGATACATCATCATGGGTCCGCATAACAACAGCATAAAAACTTACGTCACTTATTGTAAACATTCAGAATTTGATGACTGTTTGCGCTTTCTGACAGTCTACGTCACATTGCTTTGCATCATTGCGCTATTCGGGGTCATTGGCAATACAATTTCCATTGTAGTGTTACTTGATAAAACAAGGCAGCGGGTTGCAGCACTGTTGCTACAGATTCTTGCTGTTTATGATAACACTTATCTCCTGGGAGCTGCATTGAGTGGATACGGACAATTATTGTACTGGCAAAAAGAAGATGCCATAAAATCATGTTCGGAAACATATGACATATATACGTATTCACTTATTAGCTCTTATGTCAGTAAGTATTCATACATTGTCTGTGCAATATCTCACATGGGCTCCGTGTGGATGACAGTGCTTATCACCTTGAATAGGTACATTGCCGTCTGCCATCCTTTCAAGGCGCACAATTGGTGCACAATGAAGAAAACATGTCTGCAACTAGTGGCTGTATTTGTGTTTGTCATCACCTACAACATACCAAAAGTGACAGAGTATGGAATTCTAGAACTAGAATATAGGTTCTACGGGGTAAGAAATGGTACTCATCCTGAAGATTTTACTCGAAATTTTTACTATGCGTATCTATCTTATTCAGATTGGCTTGTCGGAACCATGTACAATCTAATCTATAAAATCATTTTGTGCTCGCTGTTTATATATATCGGACCATTCATAATTTTGGGCATCTTAAATGCTTGCATCTGCCGTGAGTTATGGAGGGCTTCGCGAAACCGCCACATCATCACCCCCCAACAATCAGGACAGTCAGATGATGACAAGAATATCACTGTTGTCATGGTTGTTATCACGGTCATCTGCTGTATTTGTCAGTTTCCTAACACCGTGTTACAAATCCTTCAATGGACCAACAGTTATGATTTTTCCTGTGGGAAATCCTTGCATTATTTCTATGATGCCTGTGCACTGCTACTAAGTATAAATTCGGCCGTGAATTTCGTTGTCTACTGTCTCATAAGGAAGCGTTTCCGAGCAAAAATGTGGGCGTGTTTTGGATGTAAGGGAAGTCCTTCTGATTAAAAACCATATCATTCATACGAATGACATTCAAATGAGATTAGAATTTGACAATAGAATTCGAATTTTGAATGCAACTTTTAGTGAATCTTTGGACCTAACAGCTGAAGCCATCTTTTGATTTAGGCTTGTATTCTTTGCCATAGTGTGTAGCATATAGTTGGGATTTTCAGGGTCATTTTGAATGTGTGCTTTCCATTGTTGCATTACAACTTGATAAAACAACATAGCGAGTTGCTGCTATTTCTTACAGATTCTGTGTTACCACCTTTTTATTAGGCTTCTTTTTGCTTAGGTAAGCAATGTATTATGACCATACCACTTATTGTTTCACCATTTTCCGTTTCATAATTTGGTGTTGGGTCTTCCTTAATTTCTAATCATTTAAAATTCCATTTCTCATCATTTAGAATTCCATGGAGCATGGTAAAACAATTGCGATAACTCTTACAGTTGAGCTTACAACCTCATGCACTTAAGTACAGGCCGGTTCTTCAATGCTCTTTCTCCCATGTGGGTCATCCGCCACTGACTTGCATTTCAATCGATCCAGCATTAATATGGTGCCTCACGAATGGTTACAAAAAAACTATATTTGTATGCGCCGTGAGAATTTAACCCTATTGTATTACATCAGAGTATGACAACTGTACAGTGGATGGGAAGGAAATACCAAGGTTATTCTTAACTTTATAAAAATAGACAGATTATAAATTTTTTTTCTATGCCAAGGGCAGCCACTTAAGTTTTGTCGTAATGTTATCATATCCAAGTTTGAGTTTGGTCCATAATTATAGTCATTCATCACAAAGCGAGCTTTCCTGGACATCTAACTTGTTGATGTTCCCGTGTGAGGATTCCATGCAGGTGAGGCATATTTAAATGGGACGTATAATGGACTTGTAAGCATTTTTTTATCTTTGCACATATGCAAATTTCGGCTTCAAAGGTTCAACAGTTTTTGGCCTTACTTTTTGGCATCAATGTGCTCATTGAATTATGATTACACCCAAATTTTATCAGATGTTATTTCATCTAGAGCTGAAAAGTTTCTATTTGGTGGAAAATGGTGGGTATGTTTTGGGCTGAGTGCATTATTAGGATCTGAAACTTGTATGCCAGTAGACTCTGTTGGGGGTAGACATTAGGTACTTTTTGAGCTTTATGCTTGGTTTTTTCTTGTTATTCTAAGGGTCTTGCATTTTTTCACATTGAAACTCATTTGCCATATATGCATATCTACCAACATCATGATTTATGAATCCATGACACTGCGCTGCTTTTACAGAGCTGTAGACCCGTATCACCACTGGGTGGCGCCACTGCTGCATGTGTCATGTTCCTATCATGCGTGCCTCACGGGTTAATCCTTGGTCAGTTTTGCTACAATAAATCTTTAAAGAGAAGATTATAAGGGGTCAAGAAATACCACATCCCTAATTACTTTGGGCAATATTTCTACATCTCTATTTTTTGCCTTTGTTGCCATATGCCACATATTTTAAGGTGTTTTTCCCATATCCCACTTACTTGAAATACCACATCCCACTTTGTATGCCTTTTATTTGACAATGATGAGTCAATCCATCATCAAATACATGTAGTTGGTTAGTTTTTGTGCTGTGCTAGATGGATCATGCTATTGTTGTTATTTGACCAACATACCGACCTTGATGACGGATAACTTTCTTCCCTTTTGCCTTCTTGTTTACATCCTGTCTTCGTGTATGGAAGTAGATACTTTTCAACTGATCTTATCAATTACTGTTAAATATTTGTGCTAAAAGCTTTGTAACTTTGTCAAGTGTTAGGATCTTGTCGATGGCCTCTTGGGAAATGGCAAGAAACTGATATACAATCGGGTTTCCATGGCACCGCATTTTACGAAAAACTGATGATCAAAACATATCTAATAACATCATGATTGTTGATGGCTAACACACACAGCAAACACATCTTGCCACAGCAAGGTATCATCTATCACATTTTATATCCAGAGAGACCAACTTTTCAGATGAAAGATGAGCAAACACAGTTCCCAACCCAAAAGGTGCATCTTACCACACTTGTTGAGCGCATGTACCTCTTGCCATATCATAAAGTGAAACATATGTTGGTTATAAATGGAGAACAAACAGCAGGGAGAATAAAATACAGTCAGTAAACAAACCACGTTCACACCAACGGCGCATTGGTGGCGCATTAATGCCTAGGGCACATTACAAGGGCTGTCTACAGCCAGTCTACAACTAAAAACGCATGGAGATCGTAAAGATCTGTGAGTGTGGAATCCCGGCAAACGGGAGGCATTTTTTCAGGCCGCAGCAGGGCCGTAGAAGAAGTTTTGCGTTGCCAAACTTCTGCGACCAATGTCAGATGTAGTCTGACCGTAAGGAGGCAGTGCAGACCTTACGCTAATCGCCGTGTAATTGCAGAGAATTTAGCCGTACGTTGCCAGCACAGACACAGTACGGGGTGCAGTGCATTATATTACAATGCATGTACGAATGCCGTACTTTAGTAATCACACCGTGCATGGTTAAAAGAACCACAAATTACAACGCACGTTTGATGCATGTTGATCTCACGTCCACTTCAAAAAAACCATGATTCCCAGTGACGACACTCATAACAAACGGAGCCCGTGGTTACCAAAGCTTTTTTCAATGCATGGGGGAAAATCGTACTGTACATATCAACACGCTTTGCGGCGAACATAGGCTCACAAGATCAAATCCCAATGTGCTTAAAGTGGCGTGCAACGCGATCCATACAATCAAAGATTGTAGCGCGGGTTGTCACACCACCTGATTTAAAGCCATTAGATGATATCATTCGGCAGGAGTGCCAATGTATAAGATGTTTAAATCAATTTCTATCACAATGTCTTATTCGAGAGCGTGTCAACCCAAAACGTACCAGAGCTTTCAAATTAACACAAACGTAGCTTGTTTATAGCGGGACCCTAGCCTGTAATTAAAGGCTATTGGTCAAAAATGGCATGAAAGTCCATATCAATCCATTTTCGAATGTGTAATATTGTTAGATAAATAAAGATTGGTTTCGTGACTTTCTATCTGAAAGTAATTAAAAAATTTTAAATAGCGAGGATATCCGAATGTACATTTTCAGACAAGCAAAATGACAGTATTTTTGCTTGTAAATTTTAAGCGCAGATGCCGTCGGTGTGAACTGGTATAACTGTTTTTTTTCACTATATGTGACGATTCTCCGTGACGAGGTTTTACTGTAGTAAATTGCAAATAAAAAATGTATTTCTATCATGTTACCATATTAACGCTGTTAATTGACGCTATAATTGTCAATGCTGTACAAATGGTAAAATGTAGTTAATTTCTGTAAAATCTACTGTACATATTTTAGAAATGTCTAAAGACCTGTATCTTTGTTTGTTGCGTTTACAATCAATGATTTAGATGTTTTACTGTTAATGTTGTAATATACGTAATAGTATGTACGTACAAGCCTAGCATCTGTACCTGCTAGGTGTCCCAATGTTGTTTTAAAATCCACAACGCTGTCCGTAACTCATGTACTCCCCGTCAAAAATTAAATAGCCACCGGATGGCGTTCTTGCAATCCATTTTATGGTGTAGTTGATGCACATATGGTTGTTTTGATGTCTTCTATGTCTTAACATATATCTTGTCTACTTGTTTGACGGATTTAATGGAAAGCTGGTGCATTGTATGTATGACAATTACTTCCTTTTCTCACACATGTCCAAAATTCCAGAAAATCACATCCTTCTTGCTTGACTTAATTTCATTGAAATGTGATGATGATCTGCGATCCAAACTTAGCATAACTATTTGACAAAAGTGTAAGCATATAAACGCGAATGTTTTACTACGAGTGTTTGAAAAATATGGGCCATTTCTATTACGTACATTTGTATCATGTTTAATACCGTATTTTGTCCTATGACGTTGTAACTACACTTGAGGCCACCTTTCTATTGAGCCCACCTGTTTAATAAGAGCATTTCTCATAGTCTCTTATCTTCATAAAGAGGCCATCAAGAACCTCCATAAAGAGACCATCTCTCTATGGCGACTCTTTGAGGCCGGTACTTGATTATCGTTATAGAGAAGAAGGCTTTACTGGTCTAAAATTTGGGTAGGGTGGCTTGTATTCTTTTTTAACTCAAGATTTTTACCTGTGAATTAGATGAACTTTTTTAAAGTACAAATACATTTTTAAATGTGTAGAGACCATTGTATACAGATCAATATTTTAAGAGGTACAAATATATTTTAAAAAGTCTTTATGTAAATACGTATAATGCAGGTACTTGCAGGTTCTCTTATATACAAATGTATGATCTTATAGATTAATATATTATATGTCAATTGTTATTTTTATATATAAAAAGTGACTAATATGCCTTTTAATGGCAGTATGTCATATCAATGTATAGTTATGTTTTAAAATGAAATTGTATTATGACATTTGATACTATAATAAACAAATCAAATCAATCAATCAATTATCTAGGGTAGGAAAAAATTGTAAATATTTTATTGGGCGTATATATTGTTTATTGTAGTAAAATTGTAAATAGTTGATTTTGTCGGATGGCACAAGTTAATTGGGCCTAATGACCCCCCCCCCCACACACACACACACTCTGAGCTTTAGATGTCAAGCAAATTGACCTCTGAAATGTTTTGCCTGAGAGTGGATTAACATAATTTATGTGACCTGTTTAAATATTGCAACCTGATTGGTTGAACCCGCTACACCCAGCAACTTGATTGGTTGAACCCGCCACACCCATCTGATACTCAGCTGGGACTAGTCACTTGACCTCATTTATATTCATCACCGGCAAGTGATAAATATAGATTAACAGTCTGTGATTGGTCAGAATTTTTAATGAGAATAGTTATGTGTCAGAGGTCTCTTCAGGACATCTGATACGCCGAGTGCCCATTCCCACCCTGTAAGTAAAATAATAACTTAGAAATCAAACATCAATCTTTTAGCTTGGTTCCTAACTAAGATATATTTTCATTATACAATTACTTAAATGTAATACATATTTTTTTAATATGGTATACCCACCTGTAAATCTGTAATTACATTCCTTTATTGACGGCAGACATTTTGATTCAAATTTCGAGTAGGGATTAAGACTATCAACCAATTTGCTGTTTGACTGTGGATGCTTGGTGCTTGTTAAGAATGCGCGACACACCTTCCGTGACCCCTTTAACATCCTTTTACATCTCTCACATGTGTACAATTTGATTTGTGGTATCAGAAGTCGTACAGAGTGACATTGAAATAACCAGAGAGATTTTTAAAATGGCAACAGCAGTTGTCGAAACTGTCAAACAATGTAGGAATTTATTGTGCTGTACGAAGATGAACTTTAAATATATAGAAAGAGCAGCAATGATTAGAACCAACATTGTGAAAAGCAAAATTGTAAATGTTACCGTTTGCTGGAATTTTTGATAAACAAAAACAGTAAACGATGAATTTATTTTGTAAATAGAAATGAAGGTTTTTCTTATTGTGATTTGTTATTCAGCAAACTGGCAAAAATAACAAAGGAAATATAAACGGCTTTATGTTATAAATTTCTTAAAGTCAACTGTATTTGGGGAAAAGATTATATTTAAAATAAACACAATGTTTTTTTATTTTCATCAAATGCCGAAGTGTTTGTTGAAGGAAAATATACAGAAAGTTTGTACTATTATCACATAACTGAAATCAGTTTACAATGGCAAACCAACGTGATATGCAACTAAAGTCTAAATCAAAGAGAAATCATTAGTCAATGGAAATGTGACAAGACATATGAGGATACACCCTGGAGAGAAAAAGAACATCAGTGTACAGTTTGTGAGAAATCATTCAGTTATAGGAAATCTGACAAATTTGGTGTATAGAAATGGAGGGTGTGCAAAATGAGTACAAATTGGCAATGTTTTAGTGACAGTAGCGCCTAGATTTTGATGAACAATATTAGAGTAAAAAATCTTTATTCTGTAAAAAAAATTTAGTCAATATTTTTCTGAAGTGATTTGTTATTCAGCAAAGTGGCAAAATAAGAAGGAAATTATAAACGGCTTTATGTTATAAATTCTTACAGAATGATGGACGATCTGTTCGTGGGAAAAGGTTATATTTGAAAATAAACACTTCAAGGATATACTAGTTTTTGCAATATATTTTCATCAGATGATACATTTGGTTTAAAATATACAAAAGTTTGTACTATTATCACATAACTGAAATCAGTGTACAATGGCAAACCAACGTGATGTGCAACTAAAGTCTACAACAAATGAGAAATCATTCAGTCAACAGTGGAAATGTGACAAGACACATGAGGATTCACACTGGGGAGAAAGAACATCAGTGTACAGTGTGTGAGAAATCATTCAATCTACTTGGAAATCTGGCAAAACATATGAGAATCCACACCGATGAGAAACCTTATGAGTGTAGTCAATGTGGCAAGTGTTTTAGTGCCAGTAGCCACTTGACCAGACATATGAAAATCCACACCGGTGAGAAACCTTATGAGTGTAATCAATGTGGCAAGTGTTTTAGAGACAGTAGCGACTTGACCAGGCACATGAGAATCCACACTGGAGAGAAAGAACATCAGTGTACAGTGTGTGGAAAATCATTCAGTGTAAAGGGAAATCTGACCATACATATGAGAATCCACACTGGGGAGAAAGAACATCAGTGTATAGTGTGTGAGAAATCATTCAGGCAGAAGGGAGATGTGACAAGACATATGAGAATCCACACTGGGGAGAAACCTTATGAGTGTAGTCAATGTGGCAAGTGTTTTAGCTTCAATAGCTCCTTGACCACCCACATGAAAATCCACACTGGGGAGAAACCTTATCAGTGTAGTCAATGTGGCAAGTGTTTTAGTGATAATAGCGCCTTGACCAACCACATGAGAATCCACACTGGGGAGAAAGAACATCAGTGTACAGTGTGTGATAAATCATTCAGTCGAAGTGAAACTCTGAAAACACACTTGAGAATCCACACCGGTGAGAAACCTTATGAGTGTAGTCAATGTGGCAAGTTGTTTAGTGTCAGTAGCAACTTGATCAGCCACATGAGAATCCACACTGGGGAGAAAGAACATCAGTGTACTGTGTGTGAGAAATCATTTAGTCGAAGTGAAACTCTGACAAAACATATGAGAATCCACTCTGGGGAGAAGCCTTATGAGTGTAGTCAATGTGGCAAGTGTTTTAGTGCCAGTAGCCACTTGACCAACCACATGAGAATCCACACTGGGGAGAAACCTTATGAGTGTAGTCAATGTGGCAAGTGTTTTAGTCAAAGTGGCCACTTGACCAACCACATGAGAATCCACACTGGGGAGAAAGAACATCAGTGTACAGTGTGTGAGAAATCATTCAGTCGAAGTGAAACTCTGAAAACACACTTGAGAATCCACACCGGTGAGGAAAAAAAAGTGTAGTCAATGTGGCAAGTGTTTTAGTTTCAATAGCGCCTTGACCATACACATGAGAAACCACACTCGGCAGAAAGAACATCAGTGTACTAATAGGGTATTGCATGTGTTGGAGTGGGAGATAGAAAAATCTCTCACCGAGTGGAGATGTCACAGCTCGAGTGAGTGTAAGCGAACGAGAGCTGTGACACTCCACGAGGTGAGAGATTTTCCTATCTCCCACTCCAACATAATGCAATACCCTGTTTCTCCCACTTTTGGTGCATTTTAAATATGAAATAAGTAAATTTTATTGTGCTTGTTTGTTTTCCAAACGTATGCACCATTACGTAGTCCGCAAGATAGACATCAGGATGAGTACGTTTTACGTATGCTTTCCAACGCAGACGTATGGCTTCACGTTGATCGCGCTCTGGATTCTATGAAACTAAATTTATGCTACTTTTCCCACGCCAACAGTGGGAGATAAGGAAATCAACCGTGGGAGATAAGAAAATCTCCCACTGCTGGTTCATTCATAAATTCGCATGAAAGTGGGAGAATGTGTGATAAATCATTCAGTCATAAGGAATATCTGTCAAGACATGTGAGATTGCAGCGGGACCGAAGAAGTGACCCTGCCAAAGGGAGAATCCATAGTTTTGGCCTCGTTTTGAGTTAGACCCACAAGTCAGCATATTAATGTAGAAATGTTTTGAACATTAGTTCTCAAATGGTGCATTCTGAGAGAAATTTTTTCACTATATCATTTTAATATGATTAAAATTGAGAGGTAGTGGGGAGTCTACCCCACGAAAATATATGAGTTAGACTCTCAAAGATGGCATCTGAGACACTTTCCGATTGCAGATTTTGTACACTATTTCAACTAATATAAGTGTACAGAAAGTGATATTTGGCAATGGACAAAAACATGTTTACGAATGAAATGCAAATGTATGACAAATTATATGGAAAATTTGAAATCTGTTTGATCATGAAAATATATCTGTGGGAGTCCGCGCATTTTGATATGGATTTATGCTCTACCCTAGTGTACAGGTGTGTAGTTTGCAAGTGGTAATACACTACAACAGGGGACAAAGGACTTTCATTTTTAAAGGATACAATATCTAGAGATCTTAAAATTCAGCATTAGTATATAGGATATTGAAGAATATACATGTATTATATTTTTTTACCTTCATACATTCAGATGTCAATGAGGAACACCAATATAAGAATAACAAAGGGATAAAGAAATTAAAATTTAATTCTTTCAAACATATTAAAATTATGGGCATGTCCATCATATTTTTATGAGCGTGATATTCACGCTTGCTGGCATAGTATTAAATGTGCACAACTCATGTTGTGTGCCATAAATATAAACACTGATTCATAATTATTCTAGATTAAATACTCAATTGATCAACAATCACAATGGCTAATTAATACTTGATTCAGTTTATTTCTGTTTATAGCAAATGCTAGGTATCCTCGAAGAACAATGTATATACATAAATCATTTTCATGTAAAAATATGAACAAATTAGAAATAACCTATAAGCGTTTATATTGATTTTGTACCACACAAAGTAAGTTTTATAGAAATTTGTTAAGAATGAAGAAAGTTATTGGGGAAAAGGTGATGTTATGGGACATTTTGACAAGTAGAGATTTGTCAACTTTTTTCATGATAGTAATTATATTGTTGAATGTTGCTCATTCTGCTGATTATTATCACTTTCTGGTATGAATGCCCCTGTAGATGTGAGAAGTAAAATAAATCTGTTATATATACATGCTTTTGTTCTAGTTGGTCTTTACAAAGAACCTATCAAAATGAACTCGAATTTTGTGGGTAGATGCAAAAACGCAAACTTAAATAGTCAGCAAACGTTTAGTGGCTTATGTAAAGTAGGTTCAGAATGAACCAAAATCGCTAAAATTGAATAGTGACAAAATAATTTATAGATGAAAAGAATAAATTTAATAGCCAAGAAATAATCTAGTTTGACAGCACACAGTAATTATCTAGTGTTTGAAATGAAATATTTCCTTTTCAATTCTCATTAATGGAGGACATGCTAAAAATACAGTGTACACGAAAGTTTGAATTTAAAGAATAATTATTGTAGATTGAATACTTTAATTGACCAATGATCTCTACATGATTAATGTTTGAAAATTTCTGTATAGAGTAATAAAGATGACCACATTTATGTAAAAAATTATGTTATGCACTATGTATAAATATAGTTTTTTATTAAATATTTATCTAATAGCAGAATTTACATTTTATACATGCAAGGTAATTAAATATCTGGTTGATTAACAAAATAAAATACAAATTCGAAGCATACAATTGTAAATCAACAGCAATTTGAAGGATTGATTTTTTATACATGAAAATTCATATGACTGACAATATTCAATTGATATGTTTAAGAATTTCCAAAAAATTTTTATTAATATAATATTTTATTTTT
>JAGTTF010000384.1:0-13223 GCA_019095985.1 Streblospio benedicti
TACGTTTTCTATAAATTACCCAGTCGGAAATAACCAACGACCTGTTACCAAATCTCACCCTTAGCTTTTTCTCCAACCACCCTCAGACGTGAAATTTTTTTCGTGTACTTTGGTCCACTTTTTAGCCGACTTACGAGCGGTTCGCCTAAATATCTTGTTAATTTTCTACAGAGAACTATATCATTAAGCGAGTTATTAGACTTTTAAAATAAAAAAAACGGCGAAAATCGGCTGGCATTTTCTTCTGGACACCAGTCACGTACGTCGAAACGTACCCGGTACCAGCAGTCGCACAGCAATTTCGATGCAACCTGCGCGTAGACAGAGGACAGGGCATTGCTGTATAAAATATTCACACCCACACGTGTCAAGGAAAATATTTGGTGGATCATCAAATTCGGCCCATTCCCTATATCCCTATATACTGTTACTGAAAATTAAATTTTACTATGAACTACCCGGACGGAAGAAATCAACAAACTATGACCAAACGTCACTGTTATCTTTCTCCTACCACCCTCCAGACGTGAAAATTTTTTCGTGTACTTTGGTCCACTTTTAGCCGACTTACGAGCGGTTCGCCTAAATATCTCGTTACCATTCTACAGAGGGAACTATTTCACCGATTGCCACCAAATTTTACACACAGCTGCATCGTACCCTTCTCCACACTCGGTGCGGGTTTGGTGTACTTTGGCCTACTTTTGAGCGAGTTATTAGACTTTTAAAATAAAAATTGGCGAAAATCGGCTGGCATTTTCTTCCGGACACCAGTCACGTACGTCGAAACGTACCCGGTACCAGCAGTCGCACAGCAATTTCAATGCAACCGGCGCGTAGACAGAGGACAGGGCATTGCTGTATAAAAATTCACACCCACACGTGTCAAGGAAAATATTTGGTGGATCATCAAAGTCGGCCCATTCCCTATATACCGTTAGTAAAATTAAGGGGTCACGAAACTAGGTCGGTATTCATAGATAAAAAAAAAAAAAAAAAAAAAAAAAAACATAGCGGGATACTCCTATATGGTGTGCATGTGATAGAGTTATTGGTCGCCATGGTTACCATGGTTACCATGGTTACGGTCCGTGCCTTGGTTACCGGCCCGTTTTTTGACCTGTTACGACCAAATTCGATAATAAACACGAGGGTACCACCCTCCAGACGCGAAAAAATTTTGGTGTACTTTGGTCCACTTTTAACCCCCGAAATGGCCCAAAAACAGGCCGAAATAGCTACGTTTTCTATAAATTACCCAGTCGGAAATAACCAACGACCTGTTACCAAATCTCACCCTTAGCTTTCTCCAACCACCCTCCAGACGTGAAATTTTTTTCGTGTACTTTGGTCCACTTTTAGCCGACTTACGAGCGGTTCGCCTAAATATCTTGTTAATTTTCTACAGAGAGAACTATATCACCGATTGCCACCAAATTTTACACACAGCTGCATTGTACCCTTCTCCACACTCGGTGCGAGTTTGGTGTACTTTGGCCCACTTTTAAGCGAGTTATTAGACTTTTAAAATAAAAAACGGCGAAAATCGGCTGGCATTTTCTTCTGGACACCAGTCACGTACGTCTAAAACGTACCCGGTACCAGCAGTCGCACAGCAATTTCGATGCAACCTGCGCGTAGACAGAGGACAGGGCATTGCTGTATAACATATTCACACCCACACGTGTCAAGGAAAATATTTGGTGGATCATCAAATTCGGCCCATTCCCTATATCCCTATATACTGTTACTGAAAATTTAATTTTACTATGAACTACCCGGACGGAAGAAATCAACAAACTATGACCAAACGTCACTGTTATCTTTCTCCTACCACCCTCCAGACGTGAAAATTTTTTCGTGTACTTTGGTCCACTTTTAGCCGACTTACGAGCGGTTCGCCTAAATATCTCGTTACCATTCTACAGAGGGAACTATTTCACCGATTGCCACCAAATTTTACACACAGCTGCATCGTACCCTTCTCCATACTCGGTGCGAGTTTGGTGTACTTTGGCATACTTTTGAGCGAGTTATTAGACTTTTAAAATAAAAATTGGCGAAAATCGGCTGGCATTTTCTTCCGGACACCAGTCACGTACGTCGAAACGTACCCGGTACCAGCAGTCGCACAGCAATTTCAATGCAACCGGCGCGTAGACAGAGGACAGGGCATTGCTGTATAAAATATTCACACCCACACGTGTCAAGGAAAATATTTGGTGGATCATCAAAGTCGGCCCATTCCCTATATACCGTTAGTAAAATTAAGGGGTCACGAAACTAGGTCGGTATTCATAGATAAAAAAAAAAAAAAAAAAAAAAAAAAAAAACATAGCGGGATACTCCTATATGGTGTGCATGTGATAGAGTTATTGGTCGCCATGGTTACCATGGTTACCATGGTTACGGTCCGTTGCCTTGGTTACCGGCCCGTTTTTTGACCTGTTACGACCAAATTCGATAATAAACACGAGGGTACCACCCTCCAGACGCGAAAAAATTTTGGTGTACTTTGGTCCACTTTTAACCCCCGAAATGGCCCAAAAACAGGCCGAAATAGCTACGTTTTCTATAAATTACCCAGTCGGAAATAACCAACGACCTGTTACCAAATCTCACCCTTAGCTTTCTCCAACCACCCTCCAGCGTGATTTTTTTTTTTCGTGTACTTTGGTCCACTTTTTAGCCGACTTACGAGGCGGTTCGCCTAAATATCTCGTTAATTTTCTACAGAGAGAACTATATCACTGATTGCCACCAAATTTTACACACAGCTGCATTGTACCCTTCTCCACACTCGGTGCGAGTTTGGTGTACTTTGGCCCACTTTTAAGCGAGTTATTAGACTTTTTAAAATAAAAACGGCGAAAATCGGCTGGCATTTTCTTCTGGACACCAGTCACGCACGTCAAAAACGTACCGGTACCAGCAGTTGCACAGCAATTTCGATGCAACCGGCGCGTAGACAGAGGACAGGGCATTGCTGTATAAAATATTCACACCCACACGTGTCAAGGAAAATATTTGGTGGATGTCAAGGCCCAAAATTCAAATTCGGTGCGAGTTTGGTGTACGTTTGGCTTACTTTTTGAGCGAGTTATTAGACTTTTTAAAATAAAAATTGGCGAAAATCGGCTGGCATTTTCTTTGGACACCAGTCTTTTACGTCCGAAACGTGGTCCCGGTACCAGCAGTTGCACAGTGATTTCGATGCAACCTCGTAGACAGAGGACAGGGCATTGCTGTATAAAATATTTACACCCACAGGTGTCAAGGAAAATATTTGGTGGATCATCAAATTTGGCCCATTCCCTATATCCCTATATACTGTTACTGAAAATTAAATTTTACTATGAACTACCTGGAAAAATAAAAATAAAAAAAAAAAAAAAAAAATTTAACATTTCTTCCGGTAGGTCAAGGTCATACAAAAAATTGGGTCAAGGTCACTTTTTAGGTCAAGGTCATTCAAAATTAGGTCAAGGTCATCTAATTGGGTCAAGGTCATGTGAATTTTTACAACCAAAACATATATACAACCAAATAGTCTCTCTATACAGCGTTTCAATGTCAAAATTGGGTCAAGGTCACTTTTAATTGGGTCAAGGTCATTCAAAATTGGTTCAAGGTCACTCTTAGTACATTTCAACCAGCACATATGCCATTTTGAGAGCTTTTTGACGATTTTCAGACATTGGTCAAAACTAAGCCTGACAAGTCCTGTGTGGGTGCATGAACCTTAGACCATTGATGCTTCCCAGTGGGAAATATTTGGTCGACCACCAATTTATGCCTCTGAAAGAGGTTTATAGTAAGAGAATGGACTTTCCTCAAGCAGGGAATGCCATCTCAGTGGCTCCCGCGCCGCCCGGACTGTCCGAACTAGCCCGTTTTGGTACTGGGGCACCTCAGGGGCAAAGTGGTTTGGAACTTACGTAAAAAAGTAACGTCTGCCCGTATCTCGGTTGTCGTCGTTACCTCATGGGTGTATGATACATCAAAACAAAGGGCTTAACAAGAGCTAGCCAAAGGTGAAGAGTTTGTGTTGAAATTCGCTTTCTAGAATGTTCTAGCAAGGTTCAAAGATTTTTACAAAAACTCGATTTTCTCGGTTGCTGCTCACTAGATTTCAGACGTTCCGCTTTTGAAATGTTGGGCTCATTGCTCTGATTGGTTAAAGTTGGTTTCATGCCAATCTGCCCAACCACTTCCACGTAACAAGCCTAGAAGACCGTTTTTATGAGAAATGACGTATTTTCAATACGTTTGCTCAATTTTGGATCAACATGGGTGTATGACACACCAGATTGAAGAGCAAGGCAAGGGCTAGCCAATGGCGTTGAGTTTGAGTTGAAATTCGTTTTCTAGAACGTTCCAAAAATTTTCAAAGTTTTTGCTGCTAAGTTTGCACAGGGGTGTACGTAACAGTCGGAGGTGTCTAGTATATACCAAGATTTAGCCCTAAAAGTATGCTTCAAAATGAGGGGTCATAAGCTCAAATCAGTCAAAAACTAATCGTGCTAGCACCAAAAAACTTTTTTATAAGTTTCACTATTAATAATCGTCCTTTTAAGCTTCCACGTCGCCGTACGTAAGAGTGCTACATAAGTGGCATATACCAAAATGTCGGGCTAATTTTACCCTTCGAAATGAGGCGTCATAAGCTCGAATCCGTCAAATACTGAGTGAGCTAGCACCAAAAAACTGTTTTTAATAGAGTTTTAATAGAGTTGAAAATGGTTGCCTGAGACCTGGGTATTACTTCCTGGTAGCCATCTTGCAAAATAAATCTTGACATGAAAACACCTGAGATTAAGTATTAGGAGTCTCTATATTACACCTAGGATAAGGATAAGGAAAGCCTAGCCAGGTAGGAAATGAATGCATATACTTAACACCATATATTGGCCAAAGGAGTGAGTTTTTAATATTACTACAGTACCCGCGGGTAATCATATTTTTAGATTAATGCTTTCTGGGGATTTCCCAAAATATGTTAATGAAACCATGTGCTTTCACACTTCTAATTAGCCTATATTAAGGCAAACTATGCATGCCAGGCAAACCTAGTACCTTTAGATAACCAAAATAGACTCATCTTAGCTCTCAAAATTTCATACAACCTATTTTTTCAAACTGTCATTTTCTGCTAGCTAGCTTAGTTTTTGACTGATTCTAGCTTATAATACCTCATTTTGAAGGTCTCAATGATCTCTACAATTCGGTATATAACAATCACCTCCCACTCGTACATATGACGCAGGTCGATTGTTTAAAGCTGTAAAAAAATTTAGATCTAGCTATTTTTTCAAACTGTCATTTTCTTCCAGCTCGCTTAGTATTTGACTGATTCTAGCTTATAATACCTCATTTTGAAGGTCTCGATGAGCTCTACAATTCGGTATATAACAATCACCTCCCACTCGTACGTATGGCGCAGGTCGATTGTTTAAAGCTGTAAAAAATTTTAGATCTAGAATTGTCAAAACTTCAAACGCTAATTGCACGCTTAGTTTTTGACTGATTCCACCTTATGACCACTCGTTTGGAAGGTCTCAATGAGCTCTACAATTCGGTATATAACAATCACCTCCGACTGTTACTGTTACGTAAAAAACGTACGTAGAAGCCGGAAATGACATAATGGTGCGTTTCCCGCCGATCCCGGGGTTGGGAGAAATAAAAACACACCAACATTACCGTCTAGACCAGTGCTAAAGCCTAATATCATTCACAGAGCAATTAGTGCAAAAATAAAGACTGTATGAATTTTTTTGTAAAAAAACTTTGAAAAATTCTGGAACGTTCTAGAAAAAGATTTTCAACGCCGACTTTCACGTATGGCTAGCCCTCAACCTGCTCTTCGATTTGATGTGTCATACACCCATGTGAACGCAAAAAAAGGGGACCACGTAGCCCTAATTGTCATTTTTCGTAAAAACGCACTTTTGGGCTACGTGAGCAAAACTGGTTGGGGGCATTGCCATGAAACCAACTTTAACAGATCAAGGGCATTGAGCCCAACATTTCAAGAGCCCAATGTCTCAAATCAGACAAGCAGTTACCGAGAAAATTGAGTTTTCGTGAAAAACTTTGAATATTTCTTAATATCATTCCTTGTATGTATATATTTACTTTGTTGCAGATGAATAATCATTGTCACCAAACATGAATAAACCCAGGAATGACAAGCAGTAACTGGCACATACAGTACATTAAGCTGGTGAGAATTATCTTTTTGATATTTTGATATTTTAGACTAGGATATCAGATCAGAAAAACTATTTAACTGCTTTATAGTGAATACTAGAGATCACAATGAACAGATCACTTATAGTAACTTTATTATATGATATGTTATTTCAGATACATCTCCAATCACCAACCTGCCTGCCCGCTCACTCGCTCTCTCGTCCATCCTTCCGTACATCCATCATCGTCACAGCGAGGTGTCAGTAACTGGAATGCTGTCTGCCAATGTTGCCGCCAGCCACCCATCAAGTGAGTGAAACTGGACTTAAGCTAATTACTCCTACGGTAAATTGTTTGTTGTGTTTGTGACTGTGTTTGTGAACCCTCCACACAGATTAGATTAACACCTAAATGTTTAAAGTTATTAGAATGTCCAGCCCCACTAGTACTAGGGGGTTTTAAATTAAAATTTACTGATGTGAAGAAATAATATAGAATATAAATTGATTTTTAGCTTAAAAGAACGTATTTTTACTAGCTCTAATATTATTGTTGCAACCCTTGCAGATGCTATGTTCCAACTTGTTTAAAAGGTGGATAGATCAACTATATTCGTAAAAGATAATGTGATACTAACTTGTACATAATCAGGTATTATTCCAATTAACAATTTCTATGGATTTTTATATGTATATATACATGTAATTTATCGGAAATAAAGTTATGTTATGTTATGTTATGTAAGTGGGTGTTGAAATCTGACATTTTCCACAGCTTGGTTTTCTACTGGGACTCCAACTGACACCAAACTGCAGCCAGCCGTCCATCATCCATCATCGCAGCAGCCAGCAGGGTGTACATTAAGGTGAGAATTTTCTTTTTGATATTTTGATATCTCTATATAGTAAGTGATATATATTTATTCATGCACCAATATTCCTGTTGTAGAATACTAAAATACAGTGTGATTGATTCATTATTAAGAAAAAAATATAAGCTTTTGTAAGATTTTACGCATTTTGTTTGAAACCCTCAAAATACCCAGGACCCCTGTCATGTTCAAATGTGTGTCAAAAAATTATCGAGTGGTCAATATTTTTTTATATTTTATAAATGCACTGTCAATATGTTCTAGTATATAGTAGAAACGTTTTTTTTAATCAGATAAAATGTTTTCC
Source organism: Streblospio benedicti (assembly GCA_019095985.1). Taxonomy (NCBI): domain Eukaryota; kingdom Metazoa; phylum Annelida; class Polychaeta; order Spionida; family Spionidae; genus Streblospio; species Streblospio benedicti. The sequence goes on from JAGTTF010000384.1 coordinate 7,374, forward strand.
AGTAATGTGTCTACCTTAACAATGTTATTGCATTTTCTAAACCTTCAACTGATGAAATTTTCAACAATTTTCGATTTTAGTACGAAGTCTGAGCACAATTTTAATGTAATATGGTATTTTCTACTCACCAGATCAACAAATAATTATACATACCATGGTTACGGTCCGTTGCCTTGGTTACCGGCCCGTTTTTTTGACCTGTTACGACCAAATTCGATAATAAACACGAGGGTACCACCCTCCAGACGCGAAAAAAATTTTGGTGTACTTTGGTCCACTTTTTAACCCCCGAAATGGCCCAAAAACAGGCCGAAATAGCTACGTTTTCTATAAATTACCCAGTCGGAAATAACCAACGACCTGTTACCAAATCTCACCCTTAGCTTTCTCCAACCACCCTCCAGACGTGAAATTTTTTTCGTGTACTTTGGTCCACTTTTAGCCGACTTACGAGCGGTTCGCCTAAATATCTCGTTAATTTTCTACAGAGAGAACTATATCACCGATTGCCACCAAATTTTACACACAGCTGCATTGTACCCTTCTCCACACTCGGTGCGAGTTTGGTGTACTTTGGCTTACTTTTTAAGCGAGTTATTAGACTTTTAAAATAAAAACGGCGAAAATCGGCTGGCATTTTCTTCTGGACACCAGTCACGTGACGTCGAAACGCACCGGTACCAGCAGTCGCACAGCAATTTCGATGCAACCTGGGCGGCGTAGACAGAGGACAGGGCATTGCTGTATAACATATTCACACCCACACGTGTCAAGGAAAATATTTGGTGGATCATCAAATTCGGCCCATTCCCTATATCCCTATATACTGTTACTGAAAATTAAATTTTACTATGAACTACCTGGACGGAAGAAATCAACAAACTATGACCAAACGTCACTGTTACCTTTCTCCTACCACCCTCCAGATGTGAAAATTTTTTTCGTGTACTTTGGTCCACTTTTAGTAGACTTACGAGCGGTTCGCCTAAATATCTCGCTACCGTTCTCCAGAGGGAACTATTTCACTGATTGCCACCAAATTTTACACACAGCTGCAGTGTACCCTTTCTCAGATTCGGTGCGAGTTTGGTGTACGTTGGCCTACTTTTAGCGAGTTATTAGACTTTTAAAATAAAAATTGGCGAAAATCGGCTGGCATTTTCTTCTGGACACCAGTCACGTACGTCGAAACGTACCCGGTACCAGCAGTCGCACAGCAATTTCGATGCAACCTGCGCGTAGACAGAGGACAGGGCATTGCTGTATAAAATATTCACACCCACAGGTGTCAAGGAAAATATTTGGTGGATCATCAAAAGTCGGCCCATTCCCTATACTGTTATATACTGTTACTGAAAATTAAATTTTACTATGAACTACCTGGACGGAAGAAATCAACAAACTATGACCAAATGTCACTGTTACTTTTCTCCTATGGTGTGCACGTGAAAAAAATTTCGTGTACTTTGGTCCACTTTTTAGTAGACTTACGAGCGGTTCGTCTAAATATCTTGTTACCATTCTACAGAGGGAACTATTTCACCGATTGCCACCAAATTTTACACACAGCTGCAATGTACCCTTCTCCAAATTCTAAAAAAGTTTGGTGTACTTTGGCCTACTTTTTGAGCCATCGGCTGGCATTTTCTTCTGGACACCAGTCACGTTAAAAAACGTCCCGGTACCAGCAGTCGCAAAATTTCGATGCAACCTGCACTTTTAGACAGAGGACAGGGCATTGCTGTATAAAATATTTACACCCACAGGTGTCAAGGAAAATATGTGGTGGATCATCAAATTTGGCCCATTCCCTATATCCCTATATACTGTTACTGAAAATTAAATTTTACTATGAACTACCTGGAAAAATAAGTAGGTCACCACGACCCAATTAAAAATTTTAACAGGTCAAGGCCACGTAAAAGTAGGTCAAGGTCATACAAAATTGGGTCAAGGTCACTTTAATTAGGTCAAGGTCATTCAAAATTAGGTCAAGGTCATCTAATTGGGTCAAGGTCATGTGAATTTTTACAACCAAAACATATATACAACCAAATAGTCTCTCTATACAGCGTTTCAATGTCAAAATTGGGTCAAGGTCACTTTTAATTGGGTCAAGGTCATTCAAAATTGGGTCAAGGTCACTCTTAGTACATTTCAACCAGCACATATGCCATTTTGAGGGCTTTTTGACGATTTTCAGACATTGGTCAAAACTAAGCCTGACAAGTCCTGTGTGGGTGCATAAACCTTAGACCATTGATGCTTCCCAGTGGGAAATATTTGGTCGACCACCAATTTATGCCTCTGAAAGAGGTTTATAGTAAGAGAATGGACTTTCCTTAAGCAGGGAATGCCATCTCAGTGGCTCCCGCGCCACCCGGACTGTCCGAACTAGCCCGTTTTGGTACTGGGGCACCTCAGGGGCAAAGTGGTTTGGAACTTACGTAAAAAAGTAACGTCTGCCCGTATCTCGGTTGTCGTCGTTACCTCATGGGTGTATGATACATCAAAACAAAGGGCTTAACAAGAGCTAGCCAAAGGTGAAGAGTTTGTGTTGAAATTCGCTTTCTAGAATGTTCTAGCAAGGTTCAAAGATTTTTACAAAAACTCGATTTTCTCGGCTGCTGCTCACTAGATTTCAGACGTTTGGCTTTTGAAATGTTGGGCTCATTGCTCTGATTGGTTAAAGTTGGTTTCATGCCAATCTGCCCAACCACTTCCACGTAACAAGCCTAGAAGACCGTTTTTACGAGAAATGACGTATTTTCAATACGTTTGCTCAATTTTGGGTCAACATGGATGTATGACACACCAGATTGAAGAGCAAGGCAAGGGCTAGCCAATGGCGTCAAGTTTGAGTTGAAATTCGTTTTCTAGAACGTTCCAAAAATTTTCAAAGTTTTTGCTGCTAAGTTTGCACAGGGGTGTACGTAACAGTCGGAGGTGTCTAGTATATACCAAGATTTAGCCCTAAAAGTATGCTTCAAAATGAGGGGTCATAAGCTCAAATCAGTCAAAAACTAATCGTGCTAGCACCAAAAAACTTTTTTATAAGTTTCACTATTAATAATCATCCTTTTAAGCTTCCACGTCGCCGTACGTAAGAGTGCGACATAAGTGGCATATACCAAAATGTTGGGCTAATTTTACCCTTCGAAATGAGCCGTCATAAGCTCGAATCCGTCGAATACTGAGTGAGCTAGCACCAAAAAACTGTTTTTAATAGAGTTTTAATAGAGTTGAAAATGGTTGCCTGAGACCTGGGTATTACTTCCTGGTAGCCATCTTGTAAAATAAATCTTGACATGAAAACACCTGAGATTAAGTATTAGGAGTCTCTATATTACACCTAGGATAAGGATAAGGAAAGCCTAGCCAGGTAGGAAGTGAATGCATATACTTAACACCATATAGTTGGCCAAAGGAGTGAGTTTTTAATATTACTACAGTACCCGCCGGTAATCATATTTTTAGATTAATGATTTCTGGGGATTTCCCAAAATATGTTAATGAAACCATGTGCTACTTTCACACTTCTAATTAGCCTATATTAAGGCAAACTATGCATGCCAGGCAAACCTAGTACCTTTAGATAGCCAAAATAGACTCATCTTAGCTCTCAAAATATCATACAACCTATTTTTTCAAACTGTCATTTTCTGCTAGCTAGCTTAGTTTTTGACTGATTCTAGCTTATAATACCTCATTTTGAAGGTCTCGATGAGCTCTACAATTCGGTATATAACAATCACCTCCCACTCGTACGTATCGCGCAGGTCGATTGTTTAAAGCTGTAAAAAATTTTAGATCTAGAATTGTCAAAACTTCAAACGCTAATTGCACGCTTAGGTTTTGACTGATTCCACCTTATGACCACTCGTTTGGAAGGTCTCAATGAGCTCTACAATTCGGTATGTAACAATCACCTCCGACTGTTACGTACGTAAAACGTACGTACGTAGAAGCCGGAAATGACATAATGGTGCGTTTCCCGCCGATCCCGGGGTTGGGAGAAATAAAAAACACACCAACATTACCATCTGGACCAGTGCTAAAGCCTAATATCATTCACAGAGCAATTAGTGCAAAAATAAAGACTGTATGAATTTTTTTGTAAAAAAACTTTGAAAAATTCTGGAACGTTCTAGAAAAAGATTTTCAACGCCGACTTTCACGTATGGCTAGCCCTCAACCTGCTCTTCGATTTGATATGTCATACACCCATGTGAACGCAAAAAAAGGGGACCACGTAGCCCTAATTGTCATTTTTCGTAAAAACGCACTTTTGGGCTACGTGAGCAAAACTGGTTGGGGGCATTGCCTTTCGTGAAAAACTTTGAATATTTCTTAATATCATTCCTTGTATGTATATATTTACTTTGTTGCAGATGAATAATCATTGTCACCAAATATGAATAAACCCAGGAATGACAAGCAGTAACTGGCACATACAGTACATTAAGCTGGTGAGAATTATCTTTTTGATATTTTGATATTTTAGACTAGGATATCAGATCAGAAAAACTATTTAACTGCTTTATAGTGAATACTAGAGATCACAATAAACAGATCAGTTATAGTAACTTTATTATATGATATGTTATTTCAGATACATCTCCAATCACCAACCTGCCTGCCCGCTCACTCGCTCTCTCGTCCATCCTTCCGTACATCCATCATCGTCACAGCGAGGTGTCAGTAACTGGAATGCTGTCTGCCAATGTTGCCGCCAGCCACCCATCAAGTGAGTGAAACTGGACTTAAGCTAATTACTCCTACGGTAAATTGTTTGTTGTGTTTGTGACTGTGTTTGTGAACCCTCCACACAGATTAGATTAACACCTAAATGTTTAAAGTTATTAGAATGTCCAGCCCCACTAGTACTAGGGGGTTTTAAATTAAAATTTACTGATGTGAAGAAATAATATAGAATATAAATTGATTTTTAGCTTAAAAGAACGTATTTTTACTAGCTCTAATATTATTGTTGCAACCCTTGCAGATGCTATGTTCCAACTCAATATTTTTTATATTTTATAAATGCACTGTCAATATGTTCTAGTATATAGTAGAAACGTTTTTTTAACGATTTTTTCCATAAATTTTCACCAAAATTTTTTTATTTTTAAAAACCTTCAACGAAAATTTTACTTTTCATTTTAAAAGAAGGGGCCAAAAGAATAGGTATTTTCTTAACCAGATCAACAAAAATTTTTACTTAACACAAGCTTTTTAGGTTCTTGGTTCCAATTACGGTCCGGTTGCCTTTACCCCGTTTTTTGGGGCCTGTTCACCAAATTTAAAAAACCCCGAGGGGACCCCCCTCCAGCCAAAAAATTTGGGGTACTTTGTACTTTTTTAACCCCCAAATGGCCCAAAAAAAAGGGCAAAAAAGTTCTTTTTTTTAAATTACCCGTCGAAATCCAACCACCCGTTCCAAAATTCACCCTTGCTTTTCCCCAACCCCCTCCCGCGTAAATTTTTTTCGGTATTTGGTTCCAATTTTACCATTTACAAAGTTCCCCAAAATTTTAATTTTCTAAGAAAACTATTCAAAACCCCCAAATTTTACCAAGCTATTGACTCCTTCTCCCCCTGTGGATTTGGGGTACTTTTTTACTTTTAAAATTTTTAGACTTTTTAAAAAGGGGGTTTGGCTATTTTTTTCGCACCATCACGAGGAACCCCGGAAAACAGTCGCCAGAAATTTCGATGAACCCGCCAGCAGAGGAAGGGCTTTAAAATTAAAAGGCGAAAAATTTGTGGATTCCGGACCCAACCCCCATTAAAGTTTCGTTTAAACATGCCCGGACAAAAAAACAAAAAAAATTGACCAAAATCCGTTAC
>JAGTTF010000385.1:0-14644 GCA_019095985.1 Streblospio benedicti
GCGCTGCAGACGTTCCTCAGCTAGACCACTCCTCGTTGTGTTTCCTCGACTACCATGCACCAACCTGCCGGGACCACCGGTGGTCCTTGGGCTATTGATGGGTACTGCCCAGGTTTCACGAGAGGCCTCCACGCGGGGAGGACTTCGCACTGGTGCTGACACGCTGAGCTCAGGGCGCCCCCCCTACGCTCAACCACAGTAGACCGAGTCCACGACGGTGAGGGAGGAAGGCCATCGGCCAGCCTCAGTAAGTAACAAGTAAAGAGGGCCTACTCCCCTTTTCAGGTAGTAGGTTGCCAACCCTACGTGCTGCTGTACCAGCGTCTAAGAGAGAACTGCCGCTAATCGGCTCAACACAGTACAAGAGAGTACTGGTCCCTAATCCTACAGTGGCCATAGTAAACAACAAAGCCTATCAAGGTGTGTGTAACTGGGATATTAACCTAGTCCAGTGCAACTTATATTACAGGGGTTGTTTATACTCTGCGGTCATGTTACAATGAACCCGCGCACTGGAGGCCCTAACAACTTTTGTTACACACTCCCCCAGATTCCATGAGGATGGAACACTCTGCTTTTTAGAGAGTGAGACACTCGCATGGAAACTCCCCCAACCCATATCCGAGTATCCTAAGCACAGGTGGCTCCTGGTCGTCAGCGGGTTCCTACTTCATGGAGTGCGCGACCGGCGCGCCCGGACGTCAGCGACAGGCCGGCGCGACTGCTACGCAGGTAAGTCTGCCAGCGGACGCTCCACCCTTCCTGCCCTGAGAGGTCCGCGAAGAACTCGTCTCCCTGGAAGTTGCGCCTCACCAGGTAAGCCTGAAACATACAAACAAAAACATGCAAACACCCCACCGCTCTCCCCCAAAGTCCAACCACATTCACACTAGTGACGTGCGACGGCTCACTTCTGTCATGGTCGCTCCGCGCGACGGCCGCTCGCTTCAACACATTGTCACATTCACACAGCGCGAACCTGTCGCGCAGCGCACCCTCGCGCTATGGACTTACTTTACCACGGGGAGCGACGGGGCACACATTCACACACAACATTCAGCCTGTGCCGTCTCATTCATCCACACAAAAAGGGCCAACAAAGGAAATCTGGGGAACTCATCGCAATCTACGAGTACAGAGCGACCGTGTAGAGTCAAATAGAATGCGATAGAAATGGCCACTGTCTTCGTATTACTCTTGGACTGACAAGTCCGGGGCTACTACGAGAACCTTGCACTGGCAACAACGCGCGGTTTCGTGAGAGCAATACGACCTGATGCGTGGCGTCGCGTCCGACGTCACAGGGGTGCGACCGACTTGTCCAGCCGGCCGCTCTCCACTCCAACTGCGCGAGGAACCTCGTCAGGGCTCGCCTGCAGCTGGAAACCTTGACGATCCATCTTCCAGGGTCGCCCTTGCGGAGCGCACTCCGCGACTGGCCCTTCTTGCTGGTACCGTCTCCTTGCGGAGAAAGCCCCCTTTGCTGGGGGACGCGCGTCGCCTGCTTCAGAAGTCACTTCCGGAACTGACGAGCGCTGGAACTGTCGTCCTGCTGAGCCTGGGTTGAGAGTCATCTAGGAGGCACTCTGGAGTCGCCTCGTCGACGGTCTCGTCTGCTACTGTGGTGAGCCCAGGATTGGACTCGGACGGATCCTGTGTGGTTGTCGCTGCTGCAGTCGCTGCTGTTGTCACCACGTCGGCTCCTGACAGGGGGGGGATAGGACACGCCTAACCCGCTGCTCCTGACCGACAGCGTGACACCGCGGCGGCTTCACGGTCGCTGCTGCGTTCAACATCTCCTCAGGAGCACTCTTCCGTGCCCTTCCTCAAACTTCCGGGGGGTCGCTGACCAACTCTCCTTGTTGATCAGTCATATGCAGCCGGTACCGACACTACGTAGGGAGACCGCGAGCTCTCGCACGTTGTCTGCATACCAGGCTACATGATTTGGCATGGCGTTCACGCCATTCCTCCTTTCTTGTTCACAAACACGCACTGTCATCATGTGATGATCCTTCGACAGCAGCGCGCCGCGCCTCCATCCTAAAGGTGACACTGTCAGCCTTGTCCTTTTTGTCCGCGCCGGTTCCTTGTCGTGGTCTGCAATCAACAAAGTTCGTTTACTTCCAGTGGCGGTCCTGCCGCACACGTCCGCTTTCCCAGTGGGGTTTTAAGCCCACCGGTACTTATCCTCTGGCTCTTACCACCACGGCCGCGGCCCGAACTACGAGAGTCGAAAGGTCGCGATTCCAGCCGGGTGGAGGGGGCCCGCCCTCGTTGCTTGGAGGCAACTGCCTCATCTTCCACTTCTGGCCACCAGATAACCCTCCTCGCGTCGTTGGAGCGGTCCTGGCTATGGCGATGGTGCTGCTCAATTCCTTCTTGGCAGCGTGACTGGTCGCGCGGCTTTTCGTGCTACCGAAGGTGTTGCCGAGGTCCACTGACTGTCCCTGGAACTTTCCCTGTGCGACTGAGCGAAGGTCTTTTCGCATCAAACTGGAGCCATGTTCGCCCCGACTTCTGCCGCCTTCGCTGACATCCACTCGCGCTATCCGCGTCTCGTTGGAGGTCGCTCCACGCCTGTCGCACCTTTGCAACATGATCATCGATCAAGTGCTTCGCTGCATCCAAACTGCAGAAACATCATCCTGTGACGCCGTGGTCCTGAGGTCTCCACTGACGCCTTGCTGCAACATGGGACCGGAGAACACCTGCCTGCTTCCAAAGGAAAGTGGCGCCAGTGCTCCCCTAACCGCTTGAAACTACTCCTCAAGCCATGCTCTTACAACATGCCTGAATGAGGGGAACAAAGAAGAACGAGATCCACCGTGCTGCAATCTGACCTCGCGATGCAGCCATCCGCTATCCTTGCTGTGTAACGCCTGCGGCTGTGCAGAACGTTCTCCGATTGGTCTAGAGCTTCCCACGGCTCACAACCGGGACGGGGCAGCGCATCCCAACTCCCATCCAGATGGCGCACAGAGACTATATCCCTGGGTACCCTAGGTGGCATGGTCGCTGGGTAACTGTGAAATTGGAATCCTAAGGTCCGACCACAGCACTGGGAACCTGGTGTATCCACCCTTGGTTACCACCGCTGCTACCCCTCTCCATAAGTCCTCGTGTGTGCGGTCCGGGATATGAGTATCTCGTGAACCCTGTCCCTTCCACTCCAGCTGCTCCGACAAAATCCTCTCATGTACACCACGTCCTGGGTGTCTGGATCACCGAAGAACCGCGGCACCTCACCCACCATGGGCTATTGGTGCACAGCGGCGTCGCCCTTGCGAACTGCCCAACTGCCTCCGCGGCCGTCCGTCGCGTGTATCCTCTCCATCACATGAGTCCTCTTGATTCGCCGGTCGCTGATCCGTCGCCCCTGACTGATCCCGTCTGGGACTCAGCCGACGACGAGACCGCATCATCATCTTCCTCGAGGCTGGGTGCCTGAGAGCTAGCTTCTCCAGCCGCGCCCCCAGCAACCTCGTCCTCCGCATCGGTGATCAGGGAGGGCTTCAGCCCGTTCCCCCGATCTCCGGACTCTTCCACCTGGGGGACAGCCGTCGGCGTAGAACCCACGTCTGCCCCACTGCTACTGCTGGGAAACTGTGTCGGCCATGGCGGCTTTTACAGACCCATACCAAAACACTGGGAAAAGGTCGCAGCAACTCCAATCCCAGCAACACTTCTATGAATCACCAAGCTGCAAAATACACTCCGTATGAACGATCCCAGGGGCGATCAGCTTCCAAAAACCCCAACAACTTCAAAAGGCAGCACTCTAGTCATGAGACCGCCAAAACACTTCCGCGCATCCATGCACTTGCCTATCACCAGCCATAATCCTGCCACTTGACCATTGTCCTCTACAGTATCCCGCCACCACGTGACGCTTTGTTGACAAAAACCAGTGCGATCGCCGACTACGGCCTGCCGCAGGTGCGACGATCTCCTTTTGTCCATTAGTGGAAAACTTTTGTTTGCTTAGCCGCCGCGAGCCGCCTAACGCGACCTTTCGCTTGTGCGACAAGCTCCTTGGGTTTGCTTAAGCATGTCGCGGGCGCGACGATCCCTCATTGTTTCCTTGTGTTTACTTGAGCAGCGCGACTGCCCTAACCCGTTAAGGCATATGGCAGCCCCGCCACTCACACTGGTTATCGCATACTGCAGTTGACCCTTCGCACTTTTATCCATTCTACGATTCTCCTCCTTAGTGGTATGTCCGTCTACTCGCGCAAGGCTTTCAACCCAACCCCACGGTGTCCATTGACGCAGTGCTCTGCCGCCATCCTCTGCCAACCAACAAGGACTCAATGCGGTCGCTTCGGTGACCAATGCAACGGATTCCGCCGTCCACGGCCCACGTCATCCTCATCCCCGGTGTCTGCGACCCAAACTGTGACTCCCCGATGCAACTCACTGAATCAAAAAGGCTTGATTCTCATTACACCGACACCACAGCCGGGCTTCTCGCACCCACCTCCGATTCATCTGAACCTACTATCCGCATTCTCCCATACATGGTGACAGGACAAGCGACCGCACTCGCCGGTCATCGCTTCGCCACTAGATCCTCGCTTTCAGTCTCGTTCCCATTGGATTTTGTTACCGTCGATGTTACTACGTAACTGCTCACTGGTGTACGGCATGCAACTTCTCATCCTTGTTTCGCGGACTGGCTGTCCTCTCTCACTGCCTTACCCGTACTACTGCCTTCCTGTGGCTACGTCGCACCCCCGTCGCCTTAAAACGAACAGGTCGCGTTGCTCAACAGCCACTACTGTCCTCATGTGGATCCCCGCATCCCTGTCGCTTTAGGCGAACAGGTCGCGTCGCACTAGGACCACCATCTCTGACCGCGGTTGCGGTAGATCGCTCTTTCGTTCCTTCTGCAGCTTGGCGCAACCCCACTCCACTCTCCCCCAAGTTTCACAATGAAACCCACGGCAAAGGAAGAAAATGGAATGATAGGTCGCTCTCTTATTCCACTCACATGTGAAACTTCCATCAAGTATGTGGGGTGGCGATCAGAAAATCGATCACTCGCCCCTCCGCTGTTTGTCTAATATGTCGCACTCCAGTTCTCTATGAATCTCGCCCTGTGTCGGGCTAGCAGATTCACAGAGTGCGAAGTGTCTTCCTTTACTGCCAAAATCACGCCTCGCCCCAGTTTCAAAAGAAAACCGGCTTAAGACGATCGACAGTCTCCTATTGTTCCAACATCGGTTTGTGGCCTCTGACCTCCTTGGCGTGGGCAGGCTCATTGAAAATCCATCTCTTGGCCACATACATGATTATTGCCGACAGCAATAACCTGATGCACGGGTCCACGGATCTATCTGCAACTTTTTTCCGCTCGAGAGGGACGAAAACGTCATTATTATGGGTTCTCTCCTTATAGTTGCGCACCGCGCACTGCCCTGTTGTCACGCCCATCCATCAATTCAGTTGGTAAGAGGGGATCCTCGCATTGACTATACTTCAGTCGCTGCGACGGGAACCCTGTGCTCGCGTTGGGAAGGTCGCACTGTACACCTTAAAAGCTTACATCAGCAACTCGGGTCGCGCTGTTCGCTTTAAAGGCTTACGTCAGCAACTCGTCCCAATTCTCCCCATTGTGAACATTCAGCGCTTCCAATATGTTTTTTTTTTTTTTGTCCTATTTTACTGCTCCTTTCCACCATTACGTTGCTCGACCGAGCATACGCGGTGGTTCTCGCTTTGTAGATCTTTCGCGCTTTACACAGTCCCAGCATGAGCTGGTTGTCAAACGCAACTCCCTGGTCGCTGTGCAGTCTCCTTATCACCCCGTGTCACGCGATGTACTCCCGAAAGAGCACATCTACGGCAGCCCACGCTGTCGTTTAAGGTAACGCGTACAGCTATCTCTTCTTAAAACACTCCTGTATCATACAGATATGATTTTGACTGGCTGGAGTTCCGGGTAGCGGCCCCTGGAGGTCTACACCCACACGCTTGTCAGGAAATCCCCGCGTCGTCGTGCTTCATCAGCGACCTTTCTCCCCCAGCTCCTGCCTTATTCTGCCGGCAAGTTACACATGCCCGATACATCCTCCTCATATCCTCCGTCGTTCCCGGCCAAGCGACACGGCGACGCAGAGTCCCACAGACACGTTCATAGCCCAGGTGCTTAACACTGTGAACATGAACACATTGCCATATGCTCTCTCGCCATGCGACCGGCTCCAGACAGAATTGCACACGTTCCACCGGGTGGCCTTTCGCACGGATTACTCGATCCGTGGTCCAGACTCCATTTTCTGCTTCCCATAGACTGCCCCAACAGCGACGACATGCCTGACCTTCAGGACATTGTTTTTCCACCTCCTCCATGTCGATCACCTCGCTCCATCGTTCCACCTCTGTCTCCTCGACCGCTACCGAGAACCGTCACAGCTACCTTCCCAACCTCTCGACGTCCCGTCGTCTCCACGAAGCCAGTGGGCACGGGGTTTTCGGCCGGTAGAGGGGACAGTTGTCCTTCAATACTGCGACACGTCGCACACTCTGATCGTGCTGTGGTGCATCGCACTAATCCAGACATCTGAATCCAGCGAGCACCCGCACACCCTGCTTTCCAGCCTGGGCGGTGGATTGCTAATCCTCGCATGCCCCACACCTCCACAGACTCTTTGTTGGCACCACTTTCATCGGAAGATTCGCCCACCCCGAGTGGTTTCCACCTCAACTCCGGGCTGAGAATGGTAATCACTACGGACATCTTCTTCGTCTGAGTCCACATCTCGCACAGCAATTCCCACCTCAACTCCGGGCTGAGAGTGGTAATCACTTCGGATGCGCCCTCGTTGGAGTCATCAGAATCCTCGTTCCTACAACTTCCCTCCGAATCGTGATGCATCTCCCTATCTGGAACGGGGTATTAGAGAAGGGTCACTGCTCTTTATACCACTTGGTCTTTCTTGAAAGCCCATTGCTGACTCTCAGTCCACTTAAAGTCTCACTTTCCTTCCGCGAGCGCCGATAATGCTGAAGCACTTGGGGCCGTCCGAGGCACCCAAGCATCCATCACTTTGCGGCAGAGGATAGGCATCCGTCCAGTCCCAGGAAATCGCCGCAGAACCGGAGGAGTCCTCCCGACTTTCCCTGACTAACAACACCGCTGCGCCCCAAGGCGACTTGGGGGGGGGGGACGGATCCCTCCGCTCGATATCATCCTCTTCAGCTCAGCATACACGTACTCTCGCTTCCATGGAGCGGCGAGAGTAATTTCTCCTTATCGGCTTGGCATCCCCTGCATCTACTTTAGAAAAGACCAAATCCGTAAAGCCTGAACTTCGTCCGGGCTCACGAAGATGTCTTCCTACTACCATTACCAGGGCCTCCAACTTGGAAACCTCGTCTGGCGTCAACTCTCCTTCAGCCGGAAACGTACAGCGACGAGGCTCCGATACACATACCGGACCTCTCACTTGAGTGGGCTCAGTTGGCAACCCAGCCAGAACCAATTCCTCCGTGAAGTATTTCTTACAGCCTCCCCTGCGCATGGGCGGCTAGTCAGCCTTTCCTTCCGGGTTCAGTTGTCGACTGGTCCACTCCATTCCGTGCCTGGTGTCCATGGCATGGGCTCCTCAGCCTCCAACCCCGACTCAACGCCTGGCTCACTAAAACTAGATTCCCATCCGGGAAATATCCGGATCCCGATCTAAGGGCGTCGTACAGCGCGTCAGTGGTTCATAGGGTTCTTGGAGATAGCGAGATAGAGAGTTCTATCCTACACTGAGTGCCACGAATCTCCCATATCCCCAGTACAGGAGGTCTCGCACCTCCGTCCGAAGCCTGGTTGACGTCCTCTCCAGACGACTTTCAACCCCAGCTGAGGGTCCTACGATCTGGGCCACAATCATCCCTTCCGGGATCTCTCCAAACGTCGTACTCTGGTCCTCCAGGGTGAGGGGCAGAGATCCATCTCTGATCACCTCCTCTGTTTCCTTGACCGCTACCGAGCACCGTCAATGCTGCACTCGAAACCCCTCGACGTCCTGTCGTCTCCACGGAGCCAGTGAGTCATGAGGTTCCCGGTCGGTAGAGGGAACAGTTGTCCAGTGATGGCACTACGAGCAGCATTCCGTCAAGATCGACGGGGCCCCCCACTAGCACCTCCTACCCCACCCATCTGCGATCCGGATGCGACATCTGACGAGCTGTACTGCCTTGCGGCACACTCGCTTCGCCCTCGTGAGTCGCACCAGGTCGCCGCTGTGCACTGCTAAAAACTTGACCGTACAAGATACTGCGAGCTTCTCCTATGTGCACCTCCTTGGTGACACATCCAATGTTCGCGCTGTTTGTTGGTATCCAATCCATTCTCAGCGACAGATCCAGCCCCTGCAACCGACCCGCGAGGATCCTCTGGTCGCAGAGACCATTCCCGATCCGGAACTTCGCGTCTCTCGCTCCCTTGACTTCAGCAACTCACCGCCTGCTCCGAAGAGCTCCTTATAGGCGGGCTGTACCTGATGTACATCGCTCTGTAGCTCCTCGTGTACCTTGTCGGCCAACCAACTGGAGGTCGCCCCCGTTTCAATACAGGCCAGCGGTTTCCCGCCCTGTATACGAGTGCGACTCCAGACAGGCCCAGCATCCTATGTATCCATGCGAATTCGGCTTCCGTCTCCTGTGACTGGTAAACCATCTCTTCATATCCCTCCAGTCCATTGGCGCGGAGCTCTGGATCCTGATCCGAGGTCCACCGGGGGGTCCACTGGGGGGAAGAAAAGAAGGGGACATTGCCCCATTGGAGTCCCCACGGTCCCAATCGGTTCCTCCATGGATGGATTTTAAGGGATCGAGAGTGTCGGCGTACGGAGCCCCTATGAACCCATCGGACGGGTAACTTCAGACGCGCCGTGGGTCGGGGTCCTCACCTCCAGGCAGTGGTAGCTTACAGCTCCGCCCCCGGCCAGTTTTTACACCTATGCTCGGCCTCAGCCTCTCGTCCCGCGCTGCACGGTGGCTCACTTCTGCGATTACTCCTTCGCTCATTCCGCTTCTTCGTCGGTTCCAAACGTCGCACACGCGAGATACACTTCCCCCATCTTGCGCTGGCGCTTCGATGGGATCGTCTCTCGCGCCCGACTCTCGTGCGATATCCTCCAACCCTTTTGGACACGACATCCCATTGCACGAGTGAAGATCCGCCGCCAGGTGAGTGGGATCTACCGGTCTCCCCCGGCCCTCCCCGACTAACGAACCTTCAAAATGACAGGTACCGGGGGTAGGACTCAGCCCTTTCGGAACCGAGCCTTCCCCTTTCCGCTCACCACAGGACCCCCCTCCAGATCCGCCCGACTCCACTTGACCAAAAGTCGAGACTCCTGAGACTCGGAGGTCCGGACTCAACACAGGTCGGTCACTGCACTCACGGCCCTTCTTGTCCTCCGGTGCCTCGTCACCTCCCGGTGAGCCCTTCGACGAAGACTGCAACGCATCCGCATCCACTGCGAGATTCTCTTCTCGCATGCCGCCATGTACCAGACCAGCAGGGGGAATTCGCGGCCCAATTTCCCTGCTCACTCGTTTCCCGACGGCGGCCTCGCCGAAGTGGGTTGGTCAGACCCTACCCCAGCATGAACCTCCCTGGACAGCGTCGCTTCCACTTGCGTTCGACTGCCCGTTCAGCCACCCTCGTTCCGTTCGCGTCTTCTACGCTCCTGGAGCCTCGATAACTCAAATCTGCTCCGGTCGCGTCCGAGCACTGTCAGCGGTAGTGATCTCGCCGATCACATCTCCCTCCGCTCCGTGCCGCGACCCTGACTGGACTTCTCCGTATTCCTATGGGCACCTCCCTGGGGATCTCGCCTCCATCGACCACCCCGCTGGGAGCCCGGTGCATTCCTAGCTGCATCCTTCCTGTTGGCGACACTTCGCTTGCTCTGAAGCTTGCGATGTGTTTCGCGGATCCATAGCCTCCTTTTTGGCGGATCCATAGGGCCTTTCCTTTAGCCTGGCGACATTTGCCAGAGAAGGGTTCCTCAGCTTTGCAGCCTTCTCTCATCCTCGCACCGATTCCTCATTGCCCTGTTTCCCTCGTGTGCCTATCCCGCCAGGTTCGGCCCCCATGGCCGCACACGCCTGAACTTTTGTGTGAAAGTACAAGCTGCACGCCGTCTCGAGGGTAGTCCAGTCATTTCTTCATCCCATAGTCACATCCTGTAGCGCACTCCGCGCTTTCCCGGTCAGTAGATCAACCAACCAACCCGCCATTCATCCATTCATATGCTAAATCCATTCGCCTCACCTCACCCTCGCCACTCCTCCAATGGAATGGGGGTGGTCGCGCCGTAGCCGCCGGCTGCAGCTGTCGCGCTTTGCTGTCTCGTCGCCACCAGCGACATTTGGAATGTCGTCTGCTAGTAACTACTGGTCGCACATGTATTGTCGCCATGCATTGCCGCTCCCGGGTGTCGGGTTCTGTCGCCATGCTTCCTCCCGGGTCTGTGATCTGATCACGTACCACTGTCGCGCCGCTAACTACGTTAGCTCGCTCACGTAGATCGTCGCCTACTTGTGTCTAGTCGCGTATCCACTGTCGCACTGCTAACTACGTTAGCTCGCTCACAAACATCGTCGCCCACTTGTGTCTGATCGCATATCCACTGTCGCCAGGCGCCTCGCCGCTGCATACGCATCATTATGGTTTCTCTCCGCAGACACGGTCTCAATCAGGTCGCTTTGCAGCGACCCTAGTGTAGGAGACACTTCTGCCAGGTGATAACTGCGTTGTAGAGAGCTCCCTCGCTTCGCCTGACGATGCGACCAGCTTCCCGCGCGAGTATAGGCCGTCCAATTCGCATCTGCGAACCCCAGTGGCGCCTGATACCCGCACACGGCTGTCGCTACTTGATACTGCTTCCCCACAAACGTAGTCCCATGTTAGGTCGCATTTCCGCGAACCCGGTGTTGTGACCACTTCTGTAAAGTGGAATCCGCTTTGTGGAGAAGTTCTCTCGCTTCCTGACGATGTAACATCCTTGTGGGGCGAGGGTAGCCTGTCGGGCCCGCGTGCGGGATCTACTCATGGCTGACACCCTCCCCACAGCTCCTTTAACTGCTTTGTGCGACGTGGTCGCGCTCAGGTCGCGTTTCCGCGAGCCTGTCGCCCTTGACACTTCCTAACACGGCCGTCCATGTCTTGTGCGACCTCCTGATGGATATGGTCGCGCCCCAGGTCACGTTTCCGCGACCTTGACGTACTCAACTCTTATCCACGGCGTTATCCTTCTGCATCTATAAATGGGGGTTGATAATAGCGACGGCAGACGGCTTGTTGTGTACACCTCGCGGCGTAGACACTTCGCTCCGCTCTGCCCCACTATGTCACTTCTTGATCACTGGAACTCCTCGTCTGTGGCACTTACCGCGCCGCTCCTGAGTGTCCTGACCGGTCTGCCTTTTATGAGGGACGGGACCTCTGTCTCTGCACGTTAATCCGCACAACCGTGCCCTCAGTCGTCTTATTCCCGTGTCCCACGCCTCCGCTCCTGTAACAGTCGCCCTGGGGGAGACCAAAGAGTCGGGGCTGGGATACTGCCGTTCTTTGCATGATTGTTTTCACTTGATGGGTCGGGTTTTTCTACAGGTCCGACTGCCTGCTGGCTAGGGGAATGCGACGGCGACCTCCAGTCTCGTCGCTCCCCCTTCTCTGACTCGCTCTCTGACACTAGATCATCCAGCGAGGTCTTCCGCGACTCCTATTCTGCAATGCTCACTTGATGCCAGCCATCCTACACTCTGTTCGTTCGCCGCCACACTTACGTCGCACCTCCATGGTGTAGGAGAAGTGAACCCCCCCCACATCTGGTATATTCCTGTGGTGTTCCGACAGAACCTCTTGGCGGTATCTGAACGCAACAGACACCCTGACATCTCCGCTGACTCACACCGCTGGCCCCCCCTGAACTTATCCTATACCCGGAACCACGTCACAGACGGACCCCAAGTAAGATATTCACTCAGTTGAGCCATCGCGTACGTCATTCTGACAATCCCAAGCGCGGTCAGCTTCTCCATCCTGCTTGCTGTCGCGAGACCTCGCGGAAAGCTCTTCTTCCCCGAGTCATAATCGCTTTTCCTCACTCCGTCGTGAACCTGGTTCGTTTTGGTCCGAGCCTCCGTCTTCACCTGGGGGTGGCAACTTGTTCAGCCATGCACCCCCCACAGCTCCTATACTCCCCTGTGGCCTATGCCCTTGAACATTCACTCATGGGTCGACCGCGTCCCTATTGCCCTGCTTGTCGCTCGTGCGCGAGTTTGCTGGCAAACGGATGGCGAACTTCTTCGCCCATCTCGGTCGCGTCGCCCCCCTGCGTTGGTTGATTCTCATCTGTGCTCACCTCTCGCGACTCCTGCTGATTCCAATGGTTGGCATCAAACAGCTCGTCGCGCCGCAACTGTACTCCGTCGTCCTAGGTGGTCCGCGCTACAAACACGTTGGTGTGCGGCTGTCCGATCGCACCATGCGGTACGTCGCCACCCGCAGCAGTGTCAATCTCCTCTGCGGCCCCATCTGATGGAAATGGTGGCAAGGATGGCAGTGCCAGAAGCACCGACTGCACCCCGCCAGTCATCCCCATCAACTCTAGGGTCACGAGGGAGCTGCTCCGTGTTGTGATGTGAGCCAGATGGTCGGCCCGTTTTCCTCCTATCGCACCGCCTGCTGCTGGTCGCTCCTGACCCTGTCGCACTGCGGCGGTGACTGCTACCGTAGCGCACTTCTCGCGCACGTCCCCGTCGCGGATATTGGGTCGTCGCTTGCGCGATCTCCCACCCGACGAGACGAGAATTGACTCCCAACGCCTGCATGTCCATCGCGGTGTTAGACACCACTCTCTTTAATCCACTGGGCCGACGGGATCGCCGCCCCTTTCCTAAGCCTCGGGGGCTTCTGCTGCTTTGGAGTCTCGGCCTTCGCAGGATCTCTGGGTATTGCATCCGAACGAGTGGTTTATTCAACCTGCCACGTCCCTGCGTGTACCCTCGTGAGATCCTGGTCACGGCACCAAACTGTAAACAAAGTAGCTGAGACGTCTGGAACATCCGGTACCTTCTGCTACAGGATCATCAGGAACACTTGTGCGCCGCGGCGACACTCCCCCAGGGCTCACCCCCTTTGCAGGCGGGGCCCTGGCTGCACTGCAGACGTTCCTCAGCTAGACACTCCTCGTTGTGTTTCCTCGACTACCATGCACCAACCTGCCGGGACCACCGGTGGTCCTTGGGCTATTGATGGGTACCGCCCGGGTTTCACGAGAGGCCTCCACACGGGGGGAGGACTTCGCACTGGTGCTGACACGCCGAGCTCAGGGCGTCCCCGTCGCTCAACCACAGTAGACCCTAGTCCACGACGGTGAGGGAGGAAGGCCATCGGCCAGCCTCAGTAAGTAACAAGTAAAGAGGGCCTACTCCTTTTCAGGTAGTAGGTTGCCAACCCTACGTGCTGCTGTACCAGCGTCTAAGAGAGAACTGCCGCTAATCGGCTCAACACAGTACAAGAGAGTACTGGTCCCTAATCCTACAGTGGCCATAGTAAATATAAATTTAAAAGCTAGGCCATTGGAACGTAGCCTCAATGGAGGACAAGGGAAAAAAGGAAACTCACAGAAGCTTGATCAATACATAAGTCATGTAGGCAGCACTATATAGAGGCTAGTCAGATTGTCACTGTGGATAATGTTTTAAATTAAAGTTGATGAAAGAAGTATTGTTGTTCTGTATTTAATCCCTATTACATAAAGAATGGTTGGAGATTTGATGAAATTTATGAAAAGTAAACCTATTTGTACCAACAATTGCCCTTGTTTATATGATAAAGCCATATATCCCAGAATATTCACGCATTTATGTTGATACGTACCTGTTTCACAATAAAGTCCTGTAAATCCCCTGCTTACAACTGCAATTGAAGTTATCAATACCATCATTACAAGTTCCTCCATTGTAACATAGTACCGAAAAGCACTCTTTAAAATCTGATAAAAAAGATACAATCTATTGCAATCCTCATTAAGTTAATTCATTGCAAGGTTTGATCATAATCACTTAGATTATGTAATTATATTTTACGGATTCAAAACATAAAATTTTTAAATTAGCAAACAATTATCTTTTGGTATGGATCATTTGTGTAAGCCACACTGAGCAGTATGAAGTTAGTGTGATTGAGGATATTTTGAAAACAAGCAAGACCTAACAATGTCGGACCTTCATCGTGTGTAACAGGAATGTTTTATGAATATAACATTCCTGTTAATGCACATCTACATATGAATTTCTTGTTATAAACCAAGTTTCATTGCTGTATGTATAGTAGTTTAAGCAGAGTGGCAGAGACAAGCTATTGGTATAAGAAGCAAAAAGATTCCTCAGTTCAAAGAGGCGTAACTGACATCAATATTGTAGAATACAGTATCCTTGCTAATAAGCACAAAATTTCTAAGTTCAAAGAGACATAACTACCAAAAGAAGTACTATGAGGCTTGCAAACCAAGTTTTTATTGCTTTATGTTTATTGTTTAGGGAATACAGAAAAATTTTGGGGGGCCGGACGATCGGAATAAAATTTTTTTCTTCTCCCAAAAAAATTATTTTTGTAAATTGTGGGCCC
>JAGTTF010000386.1:0-5000 GCA_019095985.1 Streblospio benedicti
AAAGAGACATTCTAAAAATATATACAGTCACTCGTTTTTACAGAAGATCCGTCACCACCCGTACGGTTTGGACCCGTACGACGCGACGTCGAAAACTCTCTTCGTGATACACGCGGAGTACTTCTTGACCTCGTCCCTGGAGTACACTTTCAGAGTACGTAGATCGCGACGTATGGAGTGGGGGTGGACGGTCTCTATACACCCGTCTCGCAGGTTCTCGGTAACGAGAGTCCGGATGGACCCGTAGTTCACCCTTTGAGCGTTAGCGTGGTGTAGGGTGAACCCCTTCACCTTCACCACCTCGTCGCCGCCGGTGGTGACGTACGCGTAGTTCTTCGCCCCGGCCGATACGAAGCTGGAGATGTAGTTCGTGTCCTGATCGCCGGCAACCTCCGACGTCAGATCGCCGAGGTAGTTACCCAGCTGCAGGACCGGATGACCCCGACGCTCCTTGAACACGACGGAGTCGGTGTCGCAGTAGATCAGTCCTCGGCCGACGGCGTCGAGGGCGCGGTACAGCTTCTGCCTTCCCATTGAAGTGGTCGAGACTGCCACGTAAAGATTGTTATTGGGAGGGTCTTCCTGGAGAGGCTTCTTCTTGGCGTACTCCACCATCACGGCGTCTCCCGAGAGGATGGTGAAAAACTTCAGGTCCACGGACGGATCCGACACGCGCTGACAGAAGCGGCCGAAGGAGCCCCGTCCCAACAGCTCGTACTGGGTCTTGTGACCGCGCATCCCCATAAACCCCCATAGGGAGTTTAAGAAAAGCTTGGCCAGGAAGCGCCGTCCGGGGTTGCTGACGATCCGCTTAGGCTCTAGCTTGACGCCCTCGCGCCGATAGTAGTCGTCGATGTACGCTCGCTTCTGAGCGGGGGTGACGGCCTCTCTGGGGTACCCGCTACTCTCCTGCTTGATTTTGAGGAAGGCGTTCACGTAGGGGGCGAAGAGACCAGCGCCCGGGTTGGCGGGGTCGTATACGCATCGCCTCTCCGGAGGAAAATTATGCAGCTCGTAAGCCCTCAGCACGACGTACCCCTTGGATACGGCGAGTTTCACCTCACCCGTGTGGTAGGTGCCGATCCACGAGCGCTCTCCGGGGGTACAGTCGCACGGCTCCTCCGACATCCTCTCGCAGCAGGAGCGGCATAGCGGGAACATGAGTTTACCAGAGCTCATGCGTAGAGGAAGCACGGGGACGTCGAGACGTTTCGGAGGCAGGATCTTGACCTTTATGACGCCCTCGTACTCGTCGAGACTGTCCAGGCGAATCTGGTCCCCCACCAGAATGTCGGGATGCCCGCGCCCGTACACGCCTGACTTCTGGACGTGAGGGTAGAGGCTGGTGAAGTCGTAGTAGCTGCAGAAAAAAAAAAGGGGAGCGTCGATAGAAAAAAAATGTTTTCCCGTTAACTTATAAAGTCGAGTCATTTTTTTTTTACGGGGAGAAGTAGAAAAAAAGAGGGGAGCCCGTAAAGCGTCGGGTATACGGTCAATTGACGGAGCTCGCGTTTCTAGAGTTACAAAAAAACGCTTACCGTATAGCCTCGTCCTCGGCGGCCTCCTGATAGAGGGAGAACGTCTCAACGCGCCCGCCGTAAAACGCGTCCCTCAAATCGAGCCGCGAGACGTACGCCTCCGGGTCCATGGACTCGACGAAGGCCTTGACCGCGGGCTCGGACGTCACGCGTCTGCAGAGGGAAAAAAAAAAGAGGGTTTATATTTTAATTTTAAACCGTAGAGAGAGATGAGGTATTTCAACCTTTTAAAAAATATAATAATCCAGACTCTTTTTACGTCTTAATGAGAGAGAGAATTCTTTTAACCGCCGTTGTTTTTTTTTACATCGGAAGAGAGCTACGCACCTATTCCAGTCGCACTCTCTCACGGAGACGTAATCGTAGCCGCGCTCCCTCACGTAGTTATCGCGGATCCACCGCTCCTTGAGTAACGTACGAGCTCGCGTCTCGGCCATCGTGAGCTCGGTCAGAGGATGTTTTTGTTCGTCGAGACCCGCGTAGCACGTCGCGCAGGCGTGGAAGAGGCAGCCCTGGAGAGAGAGTTTTTTTTTTATTTTTTTTTTTTAGACGGAAACGCGCGTCATCGTTATTAAAGGTTGAAAATGAATCGAGAAAAAAAAAAAAAAAGGAAGAGACGCTCACGTGAAACTCGTAGACGACTTTGCGCCCGTGATCCACGCCGTCGAAGTAGTAGGGTCCGGCGCGATACTCCCCCTGGGCCGAGGCCGCCGTCCTGATGTCGGAGTCGGGATGTAGAGACGCCTGGTACGCCAGCCACTGGAGCGAGGCCTTCGAGTGGTTAGGCCCCGCCATGGACGTCTTCGGCTTGTAGGCGAGGTCCGACGACAGGAACCTGGGGGTCTTGCCGCCCTCCTGCACCCACCCGCGCCCGTCGGGGGTGAAGAACGAGCCGTTGCGTCTGATCAACGCCACGCGGTTACCGTCGTCGTCCTCCGCCTCGTAATACTCGGTGAGAAAGCGCTTCTTGTAAATCCGCATGGCCGTCGAGGAGAGAGTCATGCATTTGGTGAAGGGGCAGAAACCCGCAACCTCTCTCACCATATGCCTGAAGGCCATGACGCCGAGAGCCAATATCGTGACGTCGTTCTCGCAGTACCGCAGGATCTCGTCGTCAAAGTCGTACACCCCGCCCGCGGACCTCTCGGCGTGCCAGGCTAAAAACTCTTTTCTGGTGGCGGCGGTCATTGTGTCGGGGGAGAAGAACCGGGCGTCGGGTACCGGCCCACGGTACCCGAACTTGTCGTTGCGGTTGAAGAGATGCGGAAAGAACCCCTTCAGGGCTCGACCCCCGAGGCCGAAAGTGGCGTCGAACTTGGAGAGGGCTATTGGGATGAAAAGCATCGAGTCGCTGACTGTCATGCGGTACTCGGTCACCGGAATTGCATCAGCTTCCCGTTATTGTAGGCGATGCTCGGCGTCACTCCCTGCGCGCGTCGGAGAAAGTCCAGCAGGAGGTAGCTGTCGTAGCGGGAACCGTTGTGGGCGTACAGGCGCATTCCCTCGTGTCGCACGGACACGACGTGGTCGGCGAAACGGGCCAAGGCGTCCGGACCCACGAAGTTGTGGCGCTTCAGACCGCACGTCCGGCTACCCCTGCAGGCGACCTTCTTCTTGGATCCCACGCACCCGAGGCACCGCGAGCCGCAGTACTCGCAGTGTTTCAGCTCGAGCGTCTTTTTCAGGTCGTTGGGGTCGTAGCACCGGTCACAAAAGGTCATGAAACAGGCGCAGTTTACGGAGTGCACGCTGGCGTTCTGACGCCCGCACCAGGCCGATCTGCACGTCTTGCAACGTTCGTGGTCCGGACATTTCGCCGTCGGCCGACAGTTTTGGCAGTCGGGGTCGTCGCTCGGGACGTAGTCGCCGCACGTGTCCGCGTTCGACACCGTCGATTCGAAGTCGTAGACTCCGAACCTGGTGGGTCTTTTGCTGGGAACGTCGGGACCGATGGCTCTGACGTAGCACTTGTGCTCGCCGGGGTTCCGCTCGAGTACGTAGCACTTGGAGCACCAGTACTCGTAGCACACGTGACGCTCCGGATCGATACGAGACCGACGATACGACCTACGACACTCGCCAGGGCAATTCCAGTAGCGCTGGCAAGCGGATCCGTCGTCGTCGTCGTCGTCGTCGTCGTCGTCGTCGCCCCTCTTGGCGGGTCGCTTATGATTGCTGAAGCACGCCTGACCGTAATAGACGCCGTTACAGTCGGCGCAGGTGACGAGAGATTCGCCAGGGGGTAGCGCTCCGTCGCAGAACGCCGCCCCGTCGTCGCGACTCGGGAGGGCCGAGTCGGGCTGGGCGCACGCGCCGCATTTCGAACACTTGGCCGGACACTTGTGGGGGACGCTAGGGCGCACGTCTTGGTGGCAACGGGGGCAGAGACCGGCGCTCTGGAACACGTCGCGTATCCAAATGAGGCTATGGACGTGCCCGTCTTCCGGACCGCCGCCTTCCCTCCAGTTAAAAAGGAGGTAGAGGTGTTCGGTTCCCTCGGACAGCTTGTCCTTACTGGTAAGGAAAGCCATGGGACCCCCGACAGCTCCCAGAATATGTATCTTCAACCCGAGTACCGTCTCGTACAGGGGCACGTGGTCGAAGACCCCCAACGTATCGCGAGGGATACCCGCCGCGTCCATTAGGTGGTCGGCGGCGTACCGCTGCCAAGCGCGGTTCCCCCGTCTCACGAGGTCGTACGTGACGTTGGAGCAACGACCCCGCTCGAAGCAGGCCGCTATATAACGACGGGCTTCCCGCTCGTCCCGGGCTTTGGGTCTGCCCGGTAGGGGTTCCCCGTCAACCTGCATCTTGTGAAAGAAGCTGACGGCTATGGCTCTAGGGAGACAGGCGTTATCGGCGTTGTTGATGGCCACGACGCTACGTTTACGTCCGACGTCTCTCTCCCTCTCGGCGAAATTTCCCGCGAAGGTAATCGCGTTTCGCCCGTGCCCCATACCTATGCGTCTGAAGACGCCGACGTGAACCGTGAAAGCGCCGTCGAGAGGAATCTCGGCTTTGCTCTGGAGGGTTCGCTCGATTTGGTCTAAAATGTAAGCCCCGGTGAGCTCTTTCCAACGCCGTAGCGGGACAAAGATCGGCACGTCTAGAGCGGGGGACATGACGGTGAACTGTAGTTCATCGTCTTCGCCGATCATGCCGCCTATAACCCGGATGAGGTCGTTAAACAGCTTGCGCAGCCTGTCTAACGCCTCCAGTAGACGCGGGCCCCTCCACGAGGGTCCAAATCGGATATCCAAAGTGACATCCGCGAGGGTTCGCGCCCAACGCCTCACCCGTTTAGTCACAACGACGACGTCGTCTTTGGAAATTATAACCGTCCCGTCGGGCAGACCCTCCAGAAGATCGTTGGCGTCCGGGACGTCCGTCCCATCGCTGAGCGGGGACCCCGGCGGGGTCGGCTCTACGGCGCTGGTGTGGCGCGGACAAAAGATCCCGTGA
>JAGTTF010000386.1:10000-17768 GCA_019095985.1 Streblospio benedicti
GAACAGACAGACGGATTTCATCTTACCGCGTGGGACTGACTATTTCCTCGAGTTTTTATCGGATATCGCGTTTTCTACGGCGTTTAATTAGCTTTTTTTTAGTAGTGACTGACTTCGTTGGTGTTCAGGATTATATAGGCAGCCTTTATTTAAAGGATAAAGCGCGGGACGTCGCTATTTTCGGACGTTTTTTGATCGTCTGTCAAAAAGAAGCTGAGTCATGGGGCTAGCTTCTCTATGGATAGTACTTGTGATGATAGTATCCGGACAGACGGACTGCCCTTCCGAGTGCCACTGTGGCGAGCAAAGGTGGTCTTGCGAGGGAGGCCTTAGGCGTGTCCCTAACGTCGACGAAGGAGTTCTCGCCGTCACCCTACGAGGGTGCCTGATACGTGCCGTGACCGACGATGATATGGAGAGGTTGGCGACCAGCGTCCTCATCTTAGACCTCACCCAGCAGCGAGGCGTCAATTGCGTGATGGACGCGAGGAAAAAAGTCTGGCCGACTGTGCAGATTTTAGGATTGTGCGCCGTGAGTTTTTTATACGTTTTTTTTAAAAAAAAAAAAATATTTTTCTAGTTCTTTTTTTAAAAAAATATTAAACGGGGAATAAATAGAGGGTTCGTTTTTTTTAAAAAAAAAAATGCCTAAAAATTAAGTCGTTTTAGAAAGGACCGCGCTCTCGTTTTTAAAAAAAAAGCCCCCCCCCATCCCCCTTACGTCGACCCCGCCTTAAAAAAAAGACTTAAACGTACGTATACGACACGGGAAGCGTACGATTAAGTCGCGTAAAATACGTACGAAACGAGAAGGGTACGATTAAGCCCCCCTAGCGAAAAGATTTTGACTTTCTATAGATAATGTGAAAAGGGTAACATAACGTCCTCCTTACCTTGGTTGACTGTCCATGTCTTTTCTCTCTCGAGTGTCTTTTCCAATAGCTCGGGGCGAGTGACGCTAGCTAGCGTCTCTGGCGGGCCTTTTATGCTAGCTCCCCAGCCGTAGAGACGCCGTTTATCGAGCGAATAGACTGATGGGGTGGCGCGCGGGGCCCGGTTGATGGGGGAGGGACTGTGACGCCGGTTTTTTTCGCTTTTTTTTTTTTTTTTTTATTTCGACGGCGTATTCCTCTTTTTTTTTTTTAATCGAAAC
This sequence comes from Streblospio benedicti, assembly GCA_019095985.1. NCBI lineage: Eukaryota > Metazoa > Annelida > Polychaeta > Spionida > Spionidae > Streblospio > Streblospio benedicti. The sequence continues at coordinate 11,154 of JAGTTF010000386.1, forward strand.
CTCCCCTCTCTACTCTCTCCCGTTGGTCTGGAAAAAAAAAAAAAGGGTTATTTTTTTTTTTTTTAAGAAGGGGTCGTAAGACGTGATACGCCGTTTGTATATATATATATATAACGCTCGGTATACGTACGATTTTACGGTAGTGGTTTAAAGTTTTGAGGGCTAGCAGTAGAAACAAGATGATCGCCGAGATAAAATTGGCCGTCTGGGAAGACGGCCGTTCGCCTCTCGCGTTCTCTATAATTTTTAGAAAGCTCTCCGTGACGTTTAGGGCGGGGTCCATGTTGAGATTTTTTTTTTTCCCCCCCGCCGTGATAGACGGTTACTATTATGAGTTTTTTTTTTTTGTCGCGCTTCAGGTAGACGCGGCGATGACGACCGACGCCGTCACCTCGACCATCCGGGTCACCGTCGGTGCCCCGGCCCCCTCTACCACCAGGACCAGCGACGCCTCGGTCAGCGCCTCAACCGCCGCCCCGTCACCTCCGCCCGTCGGGACCTGGTGTATGGGCCACCGTCGGCGTAACTTGGCTCAGTGACTCTAGTGCCCCGGCCCCGCCGTCAGTACAACAGCCTCCAGTACCTCAGCCACCACCTCCAGCGTATCAGCCTCCACCACCACCCACCGTTGGCGTGCCTCGGCCTCACCCCGGCCACCCCAGTGACTCGGCCAGCGCGTCGCCCCCGTGAGGCGGTACCCCCCCGCCACACCCCACCACGGAGGATGACTACGACGGGGACTGGTCGTATGGGCCACCACGGAGGATGAGGCGGCGTTCTCCTCCCTGGTGGTGGTGGTTGGCCTGTCTGGGTGGCGTAGGGTGAGGAGGAGGTTCGAGCCTCTGACGTGGCGCGGGGGTACCGCCCTATTGGCTTAGCACGCCCCAGAATCCGCCCCCCCTTCTCCCTGGGACGATAGCACGCCCCAGGAGGACCCTTCTCCCTGGACGATTCGGAAGAGATTGAACTTTTGGCGTTAGCGAGGCTGGGCTGCGGCGGGGGGGGACTATACGAGGCTTAGAGGCCCCAGAATCCCGCCCCCCTTCTCCCTGGGCGGGGGCTTGGACGGAACCCCCGAGGCGGAGGAAAGGGAGAACCCGGGCTCGAGAGGCGGGCGAGGAGGCGAGGCGAGGAGAGCAGGAAAAAGGCGAAAAAGAGGAGACGGCGAGAAGGGAGGCGAGGCGGGCGAGGAAGCGGAAGAGAAGCGAAAATTCGAGAGGCTGAAGGCGGAGGCGGAGATGAAAAGGCGAGGAGCTGGGGGGCGGGGCGAGGGAGGGATGGAGTGACGAGGCGGAAGATTCATAATTTTTTGGGATGGTGCAATTCAGTCAGTCAAAAAGCTGAAACGATGAAAAAAGGAAGGTTTATATGTTTGAGCTTTAGGGGTTTGGTGAGGGGCTGATTTTTTAAAAAAAAAAATGCCCAGTTTTTTTGTTTAACCCGCTAATTTTTTCTGATAAGTTTTTTTTTTTATATATATAGATTTTTTTTGTTAATTTTACTACGATGTGTCCCCTGGGTATTTTTTTATATATATATCTAGATTTTGCTAGACTTATATATTCAGTTTTTAAAAAAAAAAAGGGGCTCTCGATAGAAGTTTATTTTTTTATATTATATATATTTTATTAGATTTTTTAAAACTTATATATAGATTTTTTGTTAGTGGAGAGGGGCGTGCCCCTCGAGGGTTTTATATTTTTTAGGTTTTATATAAAGCTATATTTTCGCGATATTTTATATATTAGATTTTTTTTTTGTTAAACTTATAGGCTGGGTATTTTTTTTTATCTAGAAGATTTTTGTTAGATATATATAGTTTTTTTTTAAGAGTTAAGTGCCCCTCGATAGAAGCGTAAGTTTGTTATATTCTGGATTTATTTTTATATATATATCTAGATTTTTTTGTTAAACTTATATTCAGTTTAAAAAAAGGGGGTGTCCCCCTGGTGTATTTTTTATATATCTAGATCTAGTTTTTTGTTAGAGATATATACTCAGTTTTTTTAAGAGAAAGGGGTGCCCCCTCGATAGACGTAAGTTTTTGTTAGGTTTTATATAAGGGCTATAGAGCTCTCGTGATATTTACGTATCTAGATTTTTTTTTTTTTGTTAAACTTATATACCCGTAGAAGGGGTGTCCCCCTCGGTGTATTTTTAGGTATCTAGATCTCGTGATGTTTGTATCTAGATATTTTTTGTTTTTTAAGTAGAAAGGGGTGTCCCCCCTCGATAGCGTTTTTTGTCTGGTTTTTAAAGGGCTATAGGTGCTCTCTCGATAGCGTATTTATATATTTTTTTAGTTCTCTCTCTAGAGTAGAAGGGGTGTCCCCCCTGGTGTATTTTTTACGTATCTAGAACTCGTTTGTTAGAGATTCCGTATATATATACTCAGTTTTTTTAAGAGAAAGGGGGGTGCCCCCTCGATAGACGTAAGTTTGTTAGGTTTTATATAAGGGCTATAGAGCTCTCGTGATATTTCGTATCTAGATTTTTTTTGTTAAACTTATATACGCCGTAGAAGGGGTGTCCCCCTCGTATTTTATATATATCTATAGATCTCGTTTTTTAGTTTTTCTAGTTTTTTAATAAGTTTTTTTAAAAAAAAAAGGTGCTCCCCCTAGATAGAAGCGTAAGTTTTTGTTAGGCTTTTTATATAAGGTGCTCCCTAGATAGTGCCTCTTTTGTTAGGCTTTTTATATAAGCGCCTCTATATTTTTATTTTTAAAAATTTAAAAAACCTCTCGTTAAGTATTATGTAATATTTTTATATATAAAAAATAGATCGCGTTTGTTAGAGATGTCTATATATATACTCAGTTTTTTTTAAGAAAGGGGTGTCCCCTCGATAGCGTTTTATATATTTTTTTTAAAATCTCTCTCAGTCGTGACTTTTTGTATTATATACTTTGTAAAGGGTGTCCCCCTGGAGTATCTTTTTTTTTATATTGTCTGGATTAGTTAAGAGTTTTTCTAATAAAAATGTAGAAAGCGCTTTGTGTCTCGTTCTTTGTTTTAGGGGAGAACGCTAATTGGTATGCCTTTGATGGGCTCGGTTTAAAGGGATGGTACATCGCTCGCCGCTGGGAAGAATTTCTTGGGGGCGTCCAGTCTTTGAGCTCTAGCGTTGTTGACAATCCTCTACCGTCGCGTTTGCTCAATTAAACAGGCGCTGTGGCCCTAATGGAATGGGTGGTGACCGCTTAATAGCTTCTCCGTCATCCCGGAGCCTGAGCCTGGGGGGGGGGGGGGCGTGGTTAATGGTTTCTTTTCCTCCATCGCGGAGCTGACTATTCGTTTGATTAGCGACTTCTTCCGTGATGAAAGCGGATGCGGATGATTGAGAGAGAGGCGATTAGGCGTCGCGTAATTTTTGAGAACGAGAGGGTCGTTAGAATCGGTATAAGGGTCGTTATTACTACGGTATAAAACGATATTCTTACGTAAAAAAATTCTATCTTCTATCTAGAGCTCTTAAATCGTCAACGGGGTAAAAGTTATATTAAAAGCGTTTTTTGTTGTTGACCTCGATCGATATTCTTATATCGCTCGTAAGTACATTAAAGCGATCGATAAAAAAATTCTGAGAGATCTTCTATCTAGAGCTCTTAAATATGCGCTCAACGGGGGGGGGGGGGGGATGTTAATATTGCCTCTCTAAAGAGAGAGGCGTTTTTTGTTGTTGACCTCTATGGCTCTAGAAACCGTACTAGATAGTATACGCTTGACCATTCGTTAAATATCGTGACCGTCTCGGTAAAATCTCTAACGAGATTATGGAAGAACATCTCTAACGGTTCGAGTGGTGAATTGGGGTGTGGGATCATGGCATCGTCTAAAACTGCTAGGGTCGCCAGCGTTTTATTGAGCGAGATTTCGTAGCGGCGCGAATGCTCATCAACACTCTTAAGAGAATTTCTCTATCAGGGTCTTGGGTCACGCTGGATGCCTCGTAGCCGGTGGCCATGGTCAGTGTGTGTCCCGTCTCTGGCTAAGGCGGGGTCGCTCGGAAGCTGGGCGAGATGAGCTGAGCTGACCAGTCTAATCAGGGGGAAACTGGCGTAAATTGAGCGTCTTTTTAGCCCCGTCTATCCGTTTTCTCGAATGTAGGCCGAAGGCGTTAGTTGTACCGTATTTTATTGATTTAGTAATTGGTAAAACTTTCAACGCCCCTCCTCCTCCTCGAATAACCCCGGGCTGTTGATTAACCTTCCTCACGAATAATGTAGTCTATTCGTGTCTCTTACTCGAAGTCTTACGTTTACGAATAAAACGGGCTATACGGATCGATGCTACTCGATGACTCTTAAAATTATGTAAGTTTACGAGTAAAATATTGACAGTCGTTATCGCTAACCACGATCTACACAAAACAGTTTCTGACTGTAGAAAATTGTTCTTCAGACTAAGTAGGTGTTGATTAAAAAAAGAAAATGCAACCATCAATGATTATGAATCCAGAAATAATGAGAACTAACCAAGACAAATTAATAATAACAGAGAATTTGCAAACATATTTCACAAAATTAATGCCGTGTTTATTTCTTATAAACTGGCTTTTTAGGCATAAAACTATTTAACCAATGAAAGAAACGGTAAATATGAAATATTCTTAAGATAACTTATATACTCACTGATTATACTAATACCATCCAACTAGCACTAGATCTTCCAAGGTTAGTCTGATTGAATGGTAGCCGAGTTGGTCTGGCTGCTCTCTCGACACCAATCTGGTGTGGAGGAATTGCTATGGTAAGAGGTGGCTCTAAACTTGTATGTCCCTCCAGTTCCTCCAGATAAGTCCTAGGCACAGGTGTGCTTTGGAGGCTACGGACGAGATGTGTGTCGACCATTTCATATTAGAAGTCAGTGTGACTCCTAAGTATTTTATCGTCTGGTACTTCATCCAGTATAGAGCCTTCTAGTTTGTAGATACTACGACCTCTGCGATATTTGATATGCATGATGTGGCTCTTCTTTACCTTGAACCTTATGCCCCATCAAACTACCCCACAGGCTCAGTACATTTTCTCGTTAGTTGAATCTGGTCGTCCTGAAATTCTATCTGTCACCTGTCTTCTAAAGTGATAGAGATGGGGGAGCTTTTAAAATCCTTTAAAACTACATGTATATGACGCAAAAGATTGGTCTGTACTGTAGCTTGCAGTATTGACAAGCTGCAGACATATTTTTCAAACATGATTCTTGATATGGATTTTGCTGTTGAACCGTCTTCTCACAATATATGAGTCTAGATACACGATTCCTAATGGTGCCACTTCTTGACATGTTTTTCTTAGTTTTGATTCATCACAAATTAAACCTTTGTTGTACGCTAATTTACCCTAATAGCAGGTTATTGTAGTATTTTGGATCTATCAACTTCAAAGCAGGAAGTGACATTTTTAGTAGAACAACCAAAACATTTATAAGAGGTCGTTATGAGTATCATCTCTGTCTAGAAAGTTTTTTGTACAGTTAGTCTCGCCTACAATGCAGCTAAAAAAGTTTGTGAATGATACATGTCTATCATTATTTATTTTATACTTGTTCAATATAGTCAAAACCACATGTGCACACACACATCTCATGCAGTGTAATCCCATTCATAGAGCACGTGCTTTGCAGTACACGTGTAACGTCCACCACGTAAACAAGGGCTTTCCCGTATCAACACGTCTTGTGTCCTTTAAATCATGTTGCTGTATAATCAGATGGAGCACCCTATACGTAAAACGTATGCTATTCATTCAAATTCTTTGTATGATTAGCATTTTTGGTCTGTATATTTAGTAACTTTCTAAATACTGTATTTTATGAAAATTTTCTTTTACAATTTTGTTCATAATGAAGAAAACAGGCAGTTCTGTTAATATAAAGCATGCAGAGTACATACAAAGTAGCCAACTTTCATCTCAAAGTCAGCATTTTTCATAATTTTTTGTGAAAATAAGCAAATTTGGTACAAAAACGCTATAATATATTCCAATTACTAAATAAACTTTGTGTATGATGTAGGTATTTTTTACCTGCGTCGCCAACGGCAGAGCAGGTCTAGGAACTGCCTCACTCCGTCCGTCCTTCTGTCCTTCCGTCCGTCCGTCCGTGGTAAAAGCTTGTCATCGCTACTCCTCGAAACGACTCAACATACAGCATTGAAACTTGGTATATAGCAAGAACATCATGCGTAGATGTGCATATTGACAGGGAATTTTGATTCTCAAATTTTTATGGGAGTTACGCCTCTTTGAAATTAGAAGTTGTGTGCATCTTATACTAATAGCTTGCACAAAACCTTGTCTCTGCTACTACTAACGTGGGCGACCCAACATAAACATGTAACTCCCGGTGGGGGTGTTTGGGGGCTTTGCCCCCGGAGTTAAGGTTTAGTTGAGGGGTGCCCGGGGGGCGTCCAGTGGGTAGCCCTCAGCCTTTCGAAATAAAAACGCGGGGTTTGGGGTTTACCTTCCATTATTTTAAATTTTAAACCCTTTTATGCCTTTTGCCAGAAAATTTTTTAAACTAATTTTTTGCCTTTTCTCTAATTTTTTTTTAATTTTGTTTGTTTTTGCTTAAAACTCTCTTTATACTACTTTTTCCCTTTTTTTAGAGCAA
>JAGTTF010000387.1:0-14705 GCA_019095985.1 Streblospio benedicti
ATCGTAGTGCACAAGACATTGCAGCATGTTCCAGCTTCCCTGAGGCAGATTCACATGAGATTCCTGATTCAATGCTCGAAGCAAGCAAAAGGCTTCTTGTGAAAGCATATGATGGTAAGAATGATGACACATTGTCATCACTTAGGATACAGAAATTTTTCAGTGGATCATCAGGAACGTTGCTTGGACTTCCACCAACAGGATGCATTCATCCTACATGTCAGAGAGCTGCACTGGCAACTATTATTGGAAAATCAGCTCATAATCCCAAACCCCAACAGATTGATTTCACTGACGGTTTCATCTTAGCAACAGTTTACAAGTAGAGACCCTGATCACGGTTTAATAATCCAAAATCTCAATGAAACCCAACGTGGTAAAAACAATTGACCAAAGCAGGCTGATGCTGCTACCGTGGCGACAAGCAGCGGGGGAGCTGATTTAATGTCGTTACTTCAACGAGTCGCTTCTTCTTCGTCCTTGTCATCTGCTTTGCGTCTTCGACAGCGTCAGAGTCGTCAGTCGTAGGTGGCACCACGTGTCCTGCTGCTGCTTTTAAGATCTCGTGTGTAAGTGTGGTGGCCACCGTCCACTACTAACCCCTTGATCTCCTACCTCCCTCCTCGGCCCCTGGTGGTGATGAGTTACAACATTGAATTCGTCTGCTGGCTCATAACTTACAGTGGCCTGTTTTTGTGTACACTTTTATTGTTTTCATTCTATTTATCAGTGATGAGCCCTTTTTCTCTTTCCTATTTTCTTCAAAGTATGCTATTTTTCTATGCCCCCTTTAGAAAAGATTACCACAGCCAACAATTGCTTGCTGTTGTATAAGTGTGTAGTTATGAGATGTGGAAAAGCTTTTTTTTCTTCCTCTTGGCTCATCCCTGATTGTACTTAATGTCTTAATCCATGTCTTAATCTTGAAAGAAGTAGGTGCTTTTTGGATGTTTTATTTGTTATATGTTCGTAGTTACTAAATTAGTAGAGATCAGTTTTGAATGTGTGCATGGCATGAATGAAAGGTGAGATGGAAGTTTGCACATAAATTTGAAGTAACATTGGTGGTGGTTGGCATATGGTGCAATATCTCTTCAATACACATCCAGGGTCAGGATTTAGCACTCGTCCACTCTATTGATGAGTAGAAATTTGTCAATCATTTTAGCAGAACTAACACATTTTTTATAGCGATTCACATGTACATGTATATTATTTAAGGTTACTTATTCCGCTGACTATTAGCATTTTTCCACCTAATCCTGACCCTGCATGTTTCCATTGGATTATAGCCTGCAGTGAATTATAGTACCATTTTAGTGGCGCATGAGGTCAAGGGAACTTTGTTAACAGATTGTAAAGTTGAGCCACTTTACATTGGCATAACTTTGGGTTCTTGGTTGCGGCGCCACCCCCTCTGATTAAGGCTCAGAGGAGGGAGAAGCCTGAGTCCTGCTTTTTAATAAACTTTTACTGGCATTTATAACAACTTTATTCCATAAGTCACAAGCATAAATGAAACATAGTAAGCTGTGCAAGTTGTACAAGTTGTCCAAGTTGAGTTGTGTCAGTTCTCCCTCAATCACACTCCTCTGCCCCCTATATCCAGATTTACTAGCCTTTGTCAATAATGTGTGACATCATATATTTCCAAACCAAATTTAGAAGACAAAAAGATTACTTTTCTGCCAGCGCAGCACTATTTCTGTTTATTAAACATAGATACATATGTAATATTCATTCTAGAATTAGCACGGCATTTTCGAAATCTGGATATGAAAACCATAAACACCGGCAGACAGAGATGCGATTATAAAAAGCGTGTATGAACTTTAGTCTTATCTGCATAAAAACAGATCATGCATGCTTCCAAACGAAGAGTGCCATTTTTAGAAGAATAGAGTACAACCCACTTTTAATTATCATACAACGTGTGTTGATCTTTACAAACTGATGGCAACAATTCAATAATCAAGTATTTACTATGATATTTGTATGTGGTTCAAGTCTCAGCTCAAGAGTACCGATAGAAACATTTTTTTTTAAATTTTAGATTCTGTTTATCATGCACACCTATGTCTGATTAATATTACATGTAGTTCTTCATAAATGTTACTTATCAGGACTTTTTAGTTTGATTTTAATATAGTTTACGACATTAACCGTTAGCCCGTATAACTTCTTTGTGTTGTATGTATTTACATTGATCTCTTCTGATATTTCAATAATTCCATTGGTTCATAGATCATACATTAGCATTTATTAGTGAAAATTTTTTTTGCAGCATATACAGGATACATTTTTCAGCAACTGGCTCAAAATGAGTAATACTACGGTAAATATACACAATGTACCCCAAAAATATATACATGGTTTAGGTCGTATATGATCCACTTAGCAACAACCCGGTCCGGCAAAAGTAAATAAACTTTTATTAATTAATTAATCAATTTTAAAAGTTACAGGCTGGACAGGTCATTGGCATTAGGATAGTGGGTACATGAACATACCCATACACACACACACATAGATATATTCATATATATACCCATATACAGACATAAAACACACACATGCATATGCACACATATACATACATACATACACACACACATATACCATATACAATGCTTTTATAGAACATGAAAAAAAACACTCAACAGTACATGTACACATGTTCTTTTTTTATAGAGAATATCATATGTTCTTAATAATAATAATAATACATTACAAATTTTCTAACACACCATTAATTATGGGAACCAAAGATTTAAAAGATTTTGTTTCACTGTAAATTGTTTTATAATATAAAAGGTTTGTCCTCAAGATGTGAACATTATTTGCCAGCACCCTCATCTTATTGTTTTGAGAATGCACTAGCCAATCCTTATATATACAGTGTGAGATGAGTGATATTAAAAAGTTAACTGGCTCATCCCCTTTGTTATTTAGACCACATATAATATAGTATGAAGTTAAATCTCTGTTAAGTATGTATTGAATTTTTTGCCAGATATGATTAGAATATCTGCAATTGAAAATTAAATGCAATATAGTTTCATTTTCATTGCATATATAGCAGTAAGAATTCACTTTAATCTTCCATCTCTTTAAATTTTCACCACACGGTAAAATGCCATGTAGAATTTTGAAATTGGTTTCTGCAATTTTTTTGTCTTTAATTTTGATAATTTTATTCTTGTAAACATTATTAAAATCTATATTTTCTTGTAAAGTCATAGACCAAAAACGTTCCATGTGAGAATTCTCACACTTCATTTCAATAAAATTTTCGTAATAAAACTTTGAAGTTTTATTAGAAATATCAATATTTTATCTTCTTGAATGTATATATCTGGCTTATAATGTTCATCTGGCTCATTATCCGGAATTACAGTCTTATATTTATTTAATGATCTTTGAACTATTGCAAGTTCCATTGGAAGGTTAACTTTTGAGTTAATTTGCTGTAAAACAAAATCTTTGTCAATAATACCATTTCTGATTCTTAGATTTTTCAAACAAACAAGGTTTCCATTTATCCAATTTATGAAGAAAAGTGGTTCTTCCTTACGCCCAATAGTTTTAACAAAATATCTATTACAGAAAAGTGGCTGCTGTAGAATAGACTTTTTTAAAAGATTCTTCACTTACAGCTTTTGAACTAGTGAAGGCAATTATTACTTCCTGATAGAACTTAGGAATGGACTTCAGAATTTGGATGTCTTTAATCTTAGTTACATTTGTGCATAAGATATATTCGTCTTTACCAAACTTATTTATGAATTTCTTCGGCAGTTCTGACCATTTACCCTTACTCTTTAAAATTCTATCGACCCATGCTGCCTTCAGAGCACCAAATTGTGATTCAATGTCAATCATTTTAACACCACCTTTGATTGGGGGGGGATATAAGAGTTTTTCTTTTGATTCGCTCAGTACTTCCCCATATAAAATTAAAAATTAACTCATTTATTCTTTGTATGACCCCATTCGGGATATCACAGCAATTTGCAGAGTAAATTATATTAGGCAATGCTAAGCTTTTGATGATCTGTACCTTACCAAAAATAGTTAGGTCTCTATTACGCCAGCACCTTAATATATTAGCCATTTTTACAATCTTTCTATTCCAGTTCAGTTCATCACATGCATTTTTGTTGTGACCAACATATATTCCTAGACATTTTATGGGCTCTGTTGGCCAATTAATTCCACATACTTTACACCCGGGCTGCCTGAATTTGTAATTTCCAATCCAGAGGCCTTCACATTTTTTTAAGTTTAGAGTTAACCCAGATACATCTCCATACATATTTATTTCTCTTATACACTCCTTTAATTCATCTTCATTCTTAACAAAAAAGGTAATATCGTCTGCATATAAACATAACTTTATATTAGTAATATTCAGTTTCAAACCATTTAAATTGTTATTTGATCTTATTTTATCCGCTAGACATTCCAGACATAAAATGAAAATCAAACAACTTACAGGACATCCTTGACGTACACCCCTCTTAAGGTCTACTGGATCCGAGAGGTACCCATTATTTTTAATGACTACCTGAGGGCTTTTATACAAAAGCTGAATCCACTTGATAAAATTTGGGCCAAAGTTATATTTTTCCAAGCATTTCCATATGAAGTCCCACTCTAAGGAATCGTAGGCTTTTTTAAAATCAGAGAAAAATATCATCCCATTCACATTACTTTCTATTACATCTTGTACTAATCTAATATTATTTCCAATAAATCGTTTTTCTATGTAAGCAAGTTGTTCTGGGCCAATCAACGTAGTAATTACAGACTGAATACGATTCGCCAACACAAATGCAAGTATTTTATAATCTGTATTAGTGAGACTAATAGGTCTATAGTTCTCTAAATCATCTTGGGGTCCCTTTTTAAATATAAGTGACATTATAGATGTTCTCATACTATCGGGAAGGTTTCCAGTGTTGTAGCTTTCATTGAAGGCATTTAAAACTATGTGTTGCAGCTTATCCCAAAAATGCTTATAGAAATTCACCGTTAATCCATCAATACCTGGTGTCTTGTTGGATTTCATGGCTATGATAGCCTTAGTGCATTCTGCAATTGTAAGGTTACTCTCACACATGTCTCTTTGCTCTTGAGAAAGAGCCCTAGAGTTGACATTTTCTAAGTAGTTGTCAATGTGCCTAGTATCTATATTATTGCTAGAGTATAATACCTCATAAAATGATTTACAGGCATTTAAAATACTGTTATCTGTAGTATATGTTTCATTATTGTACGTTATAGAGTCAATGACGTTCATTGACTGTTGCTTTTTTTCTAAATTCAAAAAATACTTTGAACTTCTTTCACCTTCTTCAACCCATTTAGCCCTAGCTCTAATTTGAGCTCCTCTTGCATTTTCAGTATATTTTGCATCAAGCTGTTGTTTGATATTTTTACGTTTTTCAATGAGGGAAATATCATTATTATTCACACCTAACTTTTCATCTAATTCATCCATGTCTCTCTCTAGATTCTTAATTACTGATTGCTTACACTTAGATCGTTTGATACAATACAAAATGGATTCCTCTTTTATACGCTTTTTCAAGAATTCCCAAAGTTGAGTGGGTGATAAGATATTTTGATATTCATGAACGGTTTCCTCAATCAAGTTTGAAATGCAAAGATCATATGGCTTTTCATCTAATACAGAGGAGTTCAGTTTCCAGTAGCCTTTACCGCGTTTGCGTTGTGTTATATTTATTACACACACAACTGCCCTATGATCAGGAGAAGGACATTGTACAATCTGGCATTTGTTTATCTTTTTTAATACATTGGTTGTACAGAATATGTAGTCAATTCTGCTTCTGTACCCACGCCTACCTGGATCAAGGCCCTATATAGGTATATTGGACTTTGTCTGGATTATTTGTTCCAACTGTCATATATTTTTAATCATTAATTGAATTTGTACAAAAATATGAATCAATTTTGCTTCTTTTCTCCACGCCTTTTGGATCTATATAGGTATATTGTATTTAATTAATATATTGTACTTTGTCTGGATTATTTTGCTTCCAAAATGTCATATATTTCTAACTCATTAATGAATTTGTCAAAAGCTTGAATATCTTTTTTCTTTTCTCTGTTTCTTTTGGAAGTATCTATATTGAAGTCCCCACCAATTATAACATTATCATGATCGTTACAAGTATCACTAATTTTACGTAAACACTGTTTGATAAAGATACCCTTTTCAATACTCTCAGTTGGGCAATACATATTAGCTACATAGTAGGTTTCACCACTCAGTTTAAAGCTTATTGCTATCAATCTACCATTTTGATCTGTAGAAATATTTTGGATTTCAAAGTCTGCTCGATTGGTTAGTCTACCACTTACAAAAATCAGAACGCCCCTACTATGGCTGGAGTCAGTCAATGAATGCAATGTAGTCCCATTCCATTCCCTATCAATTCTTTCTGCTATGATCTTGTCACAGTATGTTTCTTGAACAAAGGTAATATCAATACAGTTATCACTAATCCATGAATATAGATTTGCCCTACCGCGGTTATTTATAGTAGCAATTTGTACAATTCTCATTTAATAATGTACACATCTTTTTATATATTTTTCATTTGAATTACATTTTTTCACATGTCATAACAGTGGGAACAATCTTACAATGTTAAATCTTAGAATCATACAAATATATTTAGCCTTCGAAGATTTTCATTTGACATTGCTATCACATAACATAAATGCTTGATATTACAAATTACCTCATTGTTATCATTTTTACAAAAAATAATATGCTTTAGTGCAATATGATAATTCCAATGAAAAATCTTGCACATTCACATTTTGGTGAGACCAGGGGAGACTACGTATTGAATCAAATGATGCTTTTTTACTTGAACTCTGTTCATTGAGACTTGTATTGAATTGACAATCTTATTAAGCTCTCAGTTTTCTTTACTCCTTACTTAACTCTTTTTCTCTCATGTCATAGTATAGTAATATCCCTGCCTGAACTGACTTCAAACCATTTTATTTGAACACAGACTGGGCCAATCGGAGAATCCACTTACAGCCTCGTGACCGCTCTTTTATCTCCTGTCAGCTACAACGCTGATCAATCATGTATTCACCACAAATGTGCCTTTGTAGCATCATAATTATTTACTTCATTTTTTATTTTCTCACATGATCGGCATGTACGTGAAATTTGATGAACTCATACTTCTTCGCTTTCAACACATTAGAAATCACATTTTGACAATGAAACCCTCAATGGATAACCCAAATCACTCAGTGTTTAGAATTCCAAGTCATTTCCTCACACTAATGACCTGGTTTTATTTGTAACTGAATATGTTCTTCTTTATATATCCCAGTGTCACAAATTGCCCCAGCATTTGCCATTTATTTGCCGCACCTGAAAAAAATAAAATATGCACTTCTGCATTATACATATATGGCGACTCATTCACACCTTTGTTTTTTAATCTTGGTGTCTACTGAGGGACCTCTCCTCCTCTTGCGGCCATTTTCCAACACTTTCTGTGACACCTTGGTTCTTGGTGAAGCCCTCAAAAGTACCTCTGATTTATGAACCACTTGGAGACCTGTTTTAAGATTCTACTTCATAGGTAGCAGCCCATTGCTTCATCTGCTCACCCTTAGGGAAAGGTGATTTTTTCATGTTCCTTATACCACAATGCCAGGGGTTGATACAAGGGCAGGTGGCAGAGCCCGTTGCGACGTGCGTTTTTTGTAGTGGCTGCTGCAGTATTGATGGGTTGTGTTATAGCATTGTTGGCTGGGATATTATTATTGGCATCATTATTTTTTATTTCTGCTGGATCTTGCAGCATTGTCAGCGTGTTATTAACTTGTACAGCTTTATGAACATCTGCTTGAAGATCATCAATGATATTTTTTGATTGCTTCAAGTTTATTGCTGTGAGAATTCTCACCTCTACCTTCATTAGCGCCAAGTTGCAGAACATCGATACTGTTATATTTAGCATCTAGTTCATCGAGGTCTTTTAACATCTCAAGGTCTAGATCATCATTGTTAGCTTTTCTCAGGGATTTTTGGGGTCAGCACTTTTTTTCAGATTCATAAGAAATGACATTGGAATTATCAGAAGCATCAGATGAATCCGACTGAAGAGAAGCGGCAGAGTTCTCGGTCTCTGTTTCACTGAGCTTACTCAAGTTTTTTACAGCTTGTTTCTAGTGAAACAGTGTTCTTGATGTTATGAGCTGAATCCTCTCTATTTACATTTTAAAATATATACCAAAGTATTCATTTTTTATTCTTATGCTGAAAAACAGATCTTCATTTGAATATGTGGATGGTAAATTGAAACGATATTTCAGGTCGTCTAACATGAGGCAAGACTTCCTCATAGTGAGCAGTGATTCTGTAGTAACTTTGGCTGGGCTTTACAGCATCTTGACGACTTAGAGAAATACGGTCATTGAATTCAGTCAGCATTTTTAAGAAGATATAGATAAGATTGTTTATTTGTGTCTCATACCAATTTACAAAAGATAAAACATAATATTATAATGACATGGTCATAGTACGGGCCCGCCCGTGTATAACATGCAATTTTGTATGAATAGGCAGTACCTAAGAAAGGCGGCAGAAATTGAGTTACTAATAACTTGGGTGAGCTACATGTAGGTGTGTGTGTGTGTGCGCTCCTGACTAATGCCCTCTTTTTTATAAATAGACAATCCCTAACACCAGCCACAGCTAGCAACAGACCACAGAATTATAGAAAAAATAAGTGTTCATTTAATGACAAAATATCCTAGAATATACACAGCGCAGTCACTTGCTCCATGCATATGGTAATTTAAGGTCGCATTTCTGCAATAATAATTACGTCAGCTGTATGACAGCTACGCACGAGATACTTTATTTTAAAAAGTATGTTTTTTATTTTGAAAAACATTTTATGGTCCTAAAAATCTCTTTGATGTTAATTGATTTGGGGGATTTTCCTGGTAGTAACAGCAAAGGTGTGCCGGATTTCATGAACACTTGCACAATACACATTTTAGCCCAACTTTGCCATCAAAATACTCTAGAACATATAATATGTGGGGGTATTTCTCAAATTGTTAGAGGTGAAATTTGAGAAACATGGGTGCTGTGTCAATTTTTTAGGAGCTTTATTCTCGCTGATTTTTTTTTTTTTTTTTTTTTTTATTATTATTCTGATCATGAAGTTACTCTTGACGCTGGTTTTGGGAACGTAGTGTGGCCCTGTGAATGATGAAATATAAAACAGTTCAAACAAAAATGTACTACTATTTGGTGTATTTATTCATAGATAACAATGCTTTCAAATAAATGAAAAATAACAAATGAAAGTACACATTTACACATTCAATTCTGTTTAAAGATACTATCATGTATGACTGAATTTGAGAGTAAACAATAAAACTAGACTATGACAAAAAACTCTCACCTAAGCATCCACAACCTGACAAAATGTTGATATAGTGTCATAAGTATATTGCTATCAGTTTTTATGATCTACGAATACTATAACCAAATATTGAAATGAAGTATTGAGATGAAATTTACAAGCAGATACACACTTAAGCATGGTATATCAATTTATATGCCTTATCACTAAATATTTGAGCAAAATATTATCTGTCCATCTCATGGTGAATCGTCCTCCATCCACGAGAATATGTTTTACACTACGTTGAAGCAATTGAATAAGGGTCTAGTCCTAGAATGATTGGGGATTTTCTGATTTGCCATTGCTGTGTGCAGCTACCAAAGTGTGCCCTTTTGAAATCTCTCATGTCTCATTCAGTTTTTGATAAACATAGAGAAGCTGTATGTGTTTTTATTCGAAAAGAGATGCAGATTCAATTAAATTCCATGCAAAACATACATTTTTAGTCCACACAATACTTGGTTGCCATGGAAATCTGACTGGAGGTGATTTAGTTATCACAAAGTTTACACCCCAGACAGCAAAACTGGCCTCATTTGGCCTCAAATCCTTCATATCTATAGCGTTTCAATACACACTAGCATGAATTTGCAAGGCAGGTAACCAGTGTGTCCAACATATTAAAAAAATTGACAACCTTGCGTGTGTGGATTTCTTTTTAAATTGATTTGCAACACAAAGTACCTATTTTTTGTCACCTGCAGAAAGCCCAACAATGGTGGTTTCCCAACAAACACCACCAGTCACTCACACCCTTTTCTCCAAATTAAACTCTATGAATCTGCTTGAAAATTTGCAAGCAGGTACAAAAGTGCACCCTCTCTCAAGTATGTCCCGAATTACTGCACAAGCAACCGCCATACACCATATATAGTCAATATTTCTAAGTTTAAGGAACTATGTTGATTGCTGAACCCGTAGTAACATTGTTTACAAACAAAAACGCGTGCGGCAGCTGTTATTTTTAGGACTAGACCCATAAGTCTGAAATAGATCAGAATGGTGGTCAACTTAGAATCACAAAATTAAGTTTTGCTGAACTTTTTTTTACATTAGATTGCACACATAGGAATTACTGAAACTAACACAACCTATAATATTCATAGTTCAAATTTACACACTTTACTTTTCCAAAAACATTCTCGCTTTACAGTATTAACAATATTTATTTTCACAAATATTTATCTAAATGTAACATTTATATTACTGTATAACTGGAAATGTTTGCGCACGGTTTAATACGCGAATTTCGTGGGTAGGTGTAAAAATGCAGATTTAGATAGTCAGCAAACATTTATAGCCTATGTAAAGTAGGTCCAGGATGGACAAAAATAAAATAGTCACAAAATTATTCATAGATGAAAATCGCAAAATCTGATAGCCATGAATGACAAAATTAACATGAAAAGTACAATGGAAATTGATTCAAATTATGCTTAATAATTTTCTATATTTTACAGAATATTGCAGGCAAAAACTTGCATACTAATTTGACAGTATTGTATCAAAATAAATCTATACACTTACAAAATCAACATAATCTTGACTGTGATCCTCTTCTTGATCTTGATCTATGAATCTCAATGCCGCAATCAAACTTTAGCTGGTTATTTAATATCAAACTAAAATCTTTCTCATGTGGTACAGAGTTCAGGTCTACCCATATCTTTCTAATATTAGGCCTCTGTCATCAGATCTTTGTTGAAACTAGTATTTTCCGGCCAGTATGTTTTTATAATTCTATCATGTCTACGATAGCCTAGTGTTGGTCTCTGCTCATAATCTAGTTCTTTGTATCCAGGAATTAGCTTGGTTGCCCTCCATTGCGTATTCTCTAATGTCTCAATATCTTTCTTGGGGTATGGAGCCCAGACTTGGTCGGCATATTTAAGATGAGGTCTAACAAGTGCCTTACATAATACTAGGAAGCTTTCTTCATGAACATTGTTGTAGGTAAGCAAATAGATCTAGATGTCAGAGTCTAGTCACATGTACATTTTAGTGACATGACGAGACTGACGTATGTCGAGACACTGGCGACCGCATCTATTTCTTTAATCTTATCACTCTCATGATTGAGTTTGCCTTGTTTATTTTTGCTGACACACTACCAATCTTATCAAACTTCATTCACGAATGATTCAATCACCTGTCCATTCATACAAACTGTCAATGTTATCATATGCGTAGATCTAGGTTTGAAGTGAAACCTTTAGCAGGCTAATATTTGGCTTTACCACGTCTGGGTCCTGGGTCCGGGAGGGTGTTTATATATATTACAATAAAAACATTATGAAAATGCACAATTTGCTAATGAGATCACACAGACACAGTCTATCCATCCTCACGATGCACAACATTTCCAAATTATCCACATTGTCATATAGAGTCCACTGTCATTAGACAAACATATATGTTAGAGTATTTGAATTTTTATCAAAACACGACATTGAAAACAAAAGCAGTACCACTTCTAATACTAATACTACTAGTACTTTGGCTTTGCAATACTTAAGCCAAATGCCATATTGATTTTCCAATCCCGTTTTTTTTTTTGTGTGTGAAGTCAGTGCAACCTACTTTTTTTGACACCTGCCTAGATCTACCATCAACAATCCCCCGGGCATTTTGGTTTATCCACACAGTGTTATTGACAAGTCCAAAAATTATCATGGTCACATAGGAGATATAAAATTCGATGCAGATTCTTATTTTCACACTTTCAGCTCATTATATCTTTTATTTGGCAAAAAAGGCCGCTTTTGACAGCTACGGCACACACTAGTCTAGACTAGTCAATCCGACTTCCACGTTTGTTTGAGTGATTTTTATTAGTTCAGTTCGACAGAAACATAGTGATCTAAACACTTATTTGTATCGCATTCAACAGATAATAAAAAATATATTAAGGAAACCATTCAAACTATCACCAAGATAATTGAATATTATCAGTAAAACATGATTTTGTATTTGAAGCGGGTGGGAAAATGGGTGTTCTCGTGTCTGTTTACGTTGTTAAAAAGGGACTAGTCCGTCAGTCATGTTCCCGTAACGGGTCTTTGTGGAAGTGGGCGTGGCACCATTGAAATAATAAGGATAAGCTGGCTCCAAAGTAGAAAAATTTCCGGTGTGATTCAAACTTCGGCTATAACTGTGACGCACCCGTAAGTAAATCTAAATATATATATTGATCAGTTTCTTTGTACTTTATAACATAGTACAGTTGTTCTATGTAGTACTGCCATGTAGATCGTTTATATATTCTGATGAGTGCTGTTAGCACGAAACTGTTCAGTAAATATAAATAAATGTTAATTTAACCTGTCAACAATTTTATATAATAAGCTCCTTTTTAGTTGAGCACTTTAATTCGGTCTGTTTATACCTTTTAAAATCATCTATATATATATATATATATATATATATATATATATATATATATATATATATATATATATTTAGAAGAAAGTGACAATATACGCTATTGTCTGCCTTGTCCGATCACCGCCACTTCTTGACTGCGTCGCTTTGCCCTGGGGTGACGTTTGCAGGTTGAGCCCACCCCCACCGCGGGGGGAGGTCTTGCGGTTCTCTAGCTGACTCCCTCGTTGTGTACTAGCTCTCTCCACGTGCGCCCGGCCTAGGTTCGGGGGTAAACTGCCAAGACGGTGTTCACCCTGGGTTTCACGAGAGGCCTCCCGTTCGAAGGACTTCGCACCAGTGCTGACACGCTTTTGTGCTTCAGGCGTTCCCCTTACGGGTAGACCACAGAGGAAGGAAGGCCACCGGCCAACCTTGAGAGACAAGTGAATGAGGGCCTATTCCGAGGAATAGGTCGACAACCCTACTTTGCTGCCCATCCAGCGTCTAAGGGAACCGCCGATATTAAGGAGAACAGAATCGAATCAGTACAAGAGAGTACTGTTCCCCTAATCCTACAGTGGCCATAATAAGTATGAACCAACGACAAGAGCCTATCAAGGTGTGTGTAGCCAAGGAGAACTAGCCTACCCAGTGCAACTTATAGAAAGGGGCTTTTGATATTCTGTGACCATGCTACAATGAGTCGCAAGACTGGAGGCCTACTTTACGAAGTTTCTTTGCTCCACAGTATCCATGTGGGTGACCCATTCCCACTTATAAGGGAAGGGGCCATCCCCATGGACACTTGCATAGTAAAACGAGTAAGCACAATGCTTTAATAATCGGTGGTATCCACTAGTGAGAGGCCAGCATCCCAGGACGCCGACGGGTCGATTCATAGAGCGCGGCGACAACGACACCGCCAGACGCGACCTCGCGCGGCAAACCCCGAAGCTGACGCTGGTCAGCAGGGAGGTCCGCGGAACAGCCAACCCATGGAATTTTGCGCCACCTGAACCTTAGAAAATAGAACAAGCAAGCCCCCCCCACGGTCCAGCAGTACTAAAAAGAAATTTACAACTGTTGCGCGTTATGGTTTGCAACAACCAGTTTGTAATTTGAGCTGAAGTGTTGTAGTTGCACAGCTAACTCCATACGATTCGACTGTTGTGCAAAGAGGTTGCACAACTAGTTCGAGCTGAAGTGCGGTGGTTGCACAATAACTAGCTCACTGCTTCGCTCTAACACTCTATAACTTGAGAAAAACTAACATTACAAAACGTAGTAATTACTCCGAAAATGGCGAACACCAACGAATTACTCGGGACAATGGCGGAAGTCACGACTACAGTATGGGGTGACCGTAGAGTCAATTAGCACGTGACAACTCAGGGGGACCACTGTGGTTGGACCATCCTTGACTGAAAGCCCAACTGCTACGTAGCTCGGGGTGCCGACTCCCCCCACCCGTGACGACGACTTCTTTGCTTGCCTTGGTGTCCCAGCCACCAAGATTTTGTCTAGCGCTGCGCCCGGCGTTGCTGGACTTTGTTCCGACCTTTACTGCCGATCATTTCGACTTCCTGTGATCGCCATTAAGGTCTGTCAACCTGACACGATACACAAGAACCTGCTTAAGACCTACGCCCTTCCAACGAACTGAGATTACAGAGTCTCCCTGCAATGCACAGTTTGCCAGCATTACACCTCTTCCCCTTCTGGCAAAGAGGTGCAACACTCGGACGATTTTCATGGTCTCCCAGCATCCCACTCCCGGGGAGCCCCCGGGGTCCCCGGGTCCCCGGACGGGAAAGGTTTCTCCCCCCCCACGGGGGTGGGGCCTTTTTCGAACGAGCT